>PISW01006580.1:0-21384 GCA_004023785.1 Mungos mungo
AAAAAAAAAAAAAAAGAAAAGAAAAAGAAACAAAATGTCCACCATTACTTAAACCACACTGGAACTTGGACCTGCCCAGATGGAGATGTGTGAGATAATAAACACCATATGATATGCTATGAACTGTTAGAAGAATTACGTAGAAGGAAATAGCTACCTTGGTAGATTATGACTAGTTTTTTTGTCTGTTTTTAAGTGGACTTCATACCCAGCACAGAGCCCAGTGCAGGGCCCGAACTTAGGACCCTGAGATCAAGACCCACGCTGAGATCAAGAGTCGGACGAGCCACCCAGGCGCCCCGATGCTGATTCGTGTCAAAGGCAATGCAGCTCCCCCCCAACCCCCAGCGACATCCCCAGCCAAACCTGTCAATAGTGCTAATGAAGTTAACTTAGCGGCAAATTCACAGACTAACTTAAGGGAGTGAACATTGTACCGTCATTAGTTTGTTGGTTTTGATTTTCTCTTAGCTTTTATCATTCTACGTAGGGTCTTCTTGGCTGCGTCAGGGCTTCTAGAGTTTACGCAGTGAAAATAAAAGCGTTTCCCCTTGGCGAGGGACAATGGATGAGTCACCCGCACACTCGCAGGGTCTCCTGAGGGGCTTTCCCACGGATCCGTCCATCCCCTCCTGCTGCACTGGGAGAAAGAGGCAGTGACTTCGCTCTCCCACACGTGGCGGTGCAGAGAGACCCCAGGCCCGTTCACTTCCTGTCTGGATCTGCGCTGCGTGCGGCCGGAGGAGGAGAAGAAGGCTTCTCGGCTCTCACTGGTGTTTCTAAGAAAACGGAATCAGCTTCCTGGTGATTTCCAAGGTGAGTAAGAAGAGCCAGCTCTTTCTACCTGTTTGCAGCCTGGCCTGACGTTTCCTTGGCAACCGTGGTTACAGAGATTTTGTCTCCCCTGGGCCCCACACGTCCTCCGCTGCCAGAACTGCCGTCCCGGGTGAAGGGCGAAGCGGGGTGGCCCCCCGGCCCCCGCGTGGGCTCTCTTCCGCTAAGATCTGCTTATTTATAACCCAAAGGAAATTTGCCCAAGAAACAGGATTTCCGTGCTCGCTTGACTAATTTCCTTTTTATATTCTATAAGGACTTAATGGGGAGAATTTTGCCATCGGAAGGAATCACTTATTTTTAACAGCAGTATTAGACTGAGAGCCTAAAACTGGGATGTTCACAGCTCCAGGAAAATCCCACTCGGCTTCATTACACGGATGAGGAAAGGAAAGCTCAACAGGAGCCCTGATTTGCCCAAAGTCCACCTAATTCACTGGCGGCGTGGGACTTGAGGTGGCTGCCTTTTAGGGGCTTTGGCATCTCCGCTGATCTGGCTTGGTGACGGTTGCGCCTCGCGGCCGCCATCACCCCAACAGATGGGCACAGGCCTGTTCACGGCCTTCAGGAGCCCTGGACATGCGTTCTGGGGCTGCCTGCGGTATCCCTCCCTTCTCCTGGCTCCCTTGTCTGCCAACCGTCCACTGGATGCTGGAAACCTGGGGTCTGTGGGGAACTGAGCAAAATAGGCTGGGGGGGTCTGCCTGTCCCTGAGTGAGGCCTGAGCCTGGGGCCCGCGAAGACTGTCCTCTCCCAGCTCGGTCAGGGCCTGAGGTCTGTCCCGGTCCTGAGGCCCCTCCTCGACTTTTGCAGGTGCCTTAGACCGTCCCCGCGGTTGGGCTAAGCCCTCGTTGAGGGGGCAAGATTTCACCTCTCCCCTTTTAGGTCTTCAGTGGGGTCTGAAAATTAAATTGATCTAGAAGGAGGGGCGTCTGGGTGGCTCAGTCGGCTGGTTGAGCATCCGACGTCCGCTCAGGCCATGATCTCACGGTCTGGGAGCTCAAGTCCACACTGGGCTCTCTGCTGTCAGCACAGAGCCTGTTTTGGATCCTCTGTCTTCCTCTCTCTCTCTCTCTGCCCCTCCCCTGCTCATTCTCTCTCTCTTTCTCTCAAAAATGAATAAAATAGATTCACCTAGAAGGATTAATGGGAGGAAAGGCATGCAGACCTCTATAGGAACTTGGGAGCTCCACAGGAAAATGGAGCCCCGAAGAACTTTTCCTGGATCCCTAGAGTCCTTATATGTTGAACCAAGCAGGGCGTCTGTGGAAGAGGAGACTGAAGGCAGACAGCTGTCCTCCCAAGTCCTGCTGCAGAGTTCTCCTGCCTCAACTCCGGGCTCCTCCTCCTGGAACAGGGACGTGGCTGGGCATCCCCACCCCGACGCCGCCCCACTCTGACCTGTGGGCAGCCGGGACCCCTCTGGGGGTCGTGAGCAGGCGACAGGCCCACGAAGGTACCCACTCCTGGAGGACATGTTGGCATCAGCAGGGAAGCAGATCTCCCGGCCGTGGACCCCACTGTGTGCCAGGGGTGGGAGCTGTGGCTGGTCACCCCGTCTGCCTTCTGAGCCCCTTGTTTTCACACAACACTCGCCAGTCACTGACCACCTTCCCCTGAGCTACAGCAGCCGTGTCTGCCTGGCTGACTCTTTTGTGCCTTTAAACATGCAGTTCAGGGGCGCCTGGGTGGCTCAGTCGGTTGGGCGTCTGTCTGACTTTGGCTCAGGCTCGGGTCATGATCTCATGGTCCATGAATTGGAGCCCCACGTCGGGCTCTCTGCTGACAGCTGGGAGCCTGGAGCCTGTTTCAGATTCTGTGTCTTCCTCTCTCTGCCACTTCCCTGCTCAAGCTCTGTGTCTCTCTCCCTCTCAAAAAATGAATAAACATAAATTTAAAAAAAAAGATGCAGTTCAGACAGCATGTCCCCTGCCACTGGCCTTGCTCTGAGTTAAGAGAGGAGCTTTCTGGAGGCAGAGGTTGGCAAGCCTAAAGCCCACATTTCGGGTCCCATCAAGCCCCCTCCTTTGGGCGACTTAGGGGACTTACTCCTGCCACATCACGAGGACCGTTCGGTCAGAGCCCCTTTCCCCCACTTGTCCTGGAAAAATAATACCCATTCTTTCAGAACTGGTCGCTGAAAAGATATTTCTCCAAAAAACATTCCACCAAATTGAGTTAGGGTGCAGCAATAGACAGGTGTCCTTTCTGGGGCTGTTTGTCATCTTTCCCCGCACAGAGTGGCGGTTCCCAGCCTCCCACTGTGGACACAGAAGTCCTCGTCCCCTGCCTTTGGCTGCCAGGCCCTGACTCTGCCATCAGTGATGGTGGTGGCCACGCGGGGGCCCGGAGGAGGAGACCAGGATGTGACAGCAGCAGGGTCTGGCCAGGCTGCCACTGCTCCTGGCCGATCTCACCAGGGCTCCCTTGATTTCTGCCTCGTCAACTTCCTGTCTATTCCCCAAGCCCTCTCCAGCCTGAAATAGCAGCAGCAGAACCCCGGGTTGCTGCAGACCGCCTGGGATTGGTCTCCAGTTTTGCAGCCAGCCCTGAAGGACGAAGAATCCTGCCTGAACCCTGGAGAGTCTGTGCTCTGACGTGCTTCTACCACAGGCTGCCCTGCTTCTACCAGAGATAATGGCCTTGACTCCTCGAGCCCCTGCTGAGAACTGGGAACTTGACAGATGTTCTCACATTGGTCCCCCAGGGTCTCAGATCTAGAGTGAAGTCCATGGGCTCTGTAGGAGCCAGTGGAAATGCACCGGAATTACTGGAGATAAACTTTCCAACACAATGGCATGTAATGAAGGGTGCCTAGCTGCGTAGACCCTCCAGCCCCACCTCTCAAAGCAGATGTACTCAGGCCCCAGCTGCTGGGACGTCAAGTCCCTTCTCTGAGGCAGCCTGAGTCTATGGTGCATTAGTGATGGCCATACATTCTCTGACATTCTCCCTGTTGAGGGGTGAGGTCTGTGCCCTCTTGTCTTGAGTCTAGGCACACTCCAGGACTTTGCTAATGGAACAGGGCAGAAGGAAAGCTGGTCTGGTGTCCGGGCCAGGAGAGGCCAGGACCTTCTATTTCCTCCCTCCCGGTCACTCCCTCTGGGAGCTCTGAGCCACCCCATAAGAAGACCAACCATCTCAGGACTCGGGAGTGGCCTGGACGTAGTCTGTAGTGAACAATAAGTATGTATCAAGCTGTGTGCTCAGTTTTTGTTTATGATTCCCAGAGCGCAGCCGGGGGAGTAGGGGGCCATAGGACAGGGCGAGCTGGAGGTCAGGAGGGCCTTGGCAGCCAAGCTCCAGCCTGTGGACTTTTCCTCTTGACAAGAACAAGCTGTCACAGTTTCCGAGCAAGAGGGGCGGTCTCTGTGGCTGGGTCAGTGGACAGTAGGCAGCATGGACCAGAAGGTGCCTGAGGCAGATGCAGGGGAGCCAAGCAGGGCTACTGCGGACACCCAGGCACCAGAACCCTGGCTGGAATTCAGAGACATCCGCGTGGAGGAGGCAGGGGTAGACGCAACTCTTCCCTGAGCTGGGATGTGCTCGGCCATTCTCTTACCCTGAGCTCCTCTGTCCAAGTGATTGCTGGAATCTCTAATTCAGTAACTCCAAGGATTCACGACTCCATGATTCTGCAGTAGGGAAAGCCCGTGTGTCTAGAGCTCTGTGATCTAGGAAACCTCTCAGTCAGCGCTTCCAACATTCTCTGATTCATGCCGAATCAGCCCACGGGGCTCCTGCCAGCCCCTGGTCTGTGACTTCTCTTAGGAATCAAAAGAAGGCTTGGTCTGTGGTTTTTGTCTTTTTCTATTCAGTCAGACAGGTGTCGAAGGGAGGGCCCCTCACTTCCCTGTGGGGTGACTGAGATGGGATAATGCATGTTGGGAAGGTCCTGGAGTAGGATGGAGTAATGCAGAGCCCCACCTACAGGGGGCGCTGAGAAGTGTCGCCTGACCCCAGGCTCAGTGTCCATTCCATCCACGCCCACTGCCTGCAGGGCGCTCCTGGGGCTGATTCCCAGTAGGAGCCCTTTACAGAACAGTACTTGGGGCGGGGGGGGGGGGGTCCTGCCTGTCCTTAAGCCACAAGCACGAGTTACCCTTTGACACCCGTTACCACCGCAGTTGACCATGGGCCTTAGGACCTGGGAGACAAGAGGCATGGCCTGTGATTCAGGTAAGAGGGACTATAGGAAGATGGGTGAGGGAGATGTTAGGGGGCAAGGCCAAGGGTGGGGTACAGCTAAAGAAATGTTGGACAGAGCCGGGTCTCCTGCAGGTAAACTGGGCTGGGACCCAGTGGCGATCAACAGGGTCTGATGTGGAAAGTTGCCTTGCCCACAGTGGCCCCATTGCCATCCCTGCCTGGGTGACCTCAGGCCAGCCTCTCCCTCTCGAAGCCTCCATTTCTCTGTGTAGGAACAGGAAGGCAGGATGAGGGGACTCTGAGAGGTCCTGCTGGCTCTGATGGCCCAGGGTCCCGTGGGTCCGTCTTTGCTCTCCTCTCCACATCAAATTCTGGGGAAGAGGCCCCCTTGCCAGGTTGTTGTGAGGCCCAGCCATGGAAGCAGGAAAAGCCCTTGGCGCAGTGCCTGCTTGCTATCTGCTGCCGGTGGCTCTCTCCAGGGCTGTGGATGGCCCTCTCTGCCCCACCAGCACCCCCCACCCCCATATACAGGAGTCTCCCTGCGGGCGGGCCCACTCTGAGATGGTCACGGGAAAGAGTCAGCAAGGAAGGCCAGCCAGGCCCACCTCTACTCAAGAGGTCTCCTGGCCCCTCCGGAGCCAGTCTCAGGGGTTCAAGAGCACCACCAAGAAGATTAAGTGAGCTACAACTATGATTACCATTAGTTATGAAAGGTGGGGGAAACATGATCTAGCATCCATCTGTTCATCCATCCATCCATTCATCCACTTATCCATCCGCCCATCATCCATCCATCCATCCATTGTTCCATCCATCCATCCATCCATTAATCCATGTATCCATCTATCTTTCCTTCCTTCCTTCCTTCCTTCCTTCCTTCCTTCCTTCCTTCCTTCCATCCATGACCCATCCATCCAGCAACTAAGTGCCCACTATGTCTAAAAGAGTGCACACTACCCTCATGGACAACTTTCTATGCTCCTGCCCTACTCTGTTATTATTACTTATCCTTTTGTTCATCTGTTCACTGTCCCCCCCCCCACTAGAATGTTAATTCCATGAAGACTTTGTCTTATTCACCACTGCACCCTAAATGTCTAAAATCAAGCCTTAATAGGTACACAAGAGCATTTCAGTATATGAATTTAACCCCTCCCCCAACAACCACAAGAATAAGTATCATTATCCTAAATTTACAGGTAAGGAAAAACAGGCCCAGAAAGGCCAAGTGACTCGCCCGCACTCTCACTGTCAGTAAGAGATGGCATGAGAGGTGAAGCCAGGTTTCCACTGCGGGTCTCGCTCTTCCTACAGCTCCGTGCCTCGTGCAGGGAGAGGAAAGCACGACTACTTCCAGCTGGGCAGTCAGGGCAGGCTTCCCGGAGCAGGGGGCCCTGGGCAGGCGGGAGGGTGGGTAGGACTCCCCCAGGCAGGGCAGTAGGTAAGGAGAACCAGCTGAGGGGACATCTTTGGCCAAGGCCTGGGGGACAAGACGGGTGTGGCTGGCCTCTGGGGTAAAGAGGGATCCACCTTCTGGGAGCAAGAGCCCCCCAAAACCCTGCCAGACTTCTTGGGGGGAGAGAAGCCCTCCGCCACCCCTGCGTGCGTGTCTCACTGGGAACTCGGTACTGCGTCTGGCCTGTCCTTGTCAAAGCAGCTGCCAGCAAGACGTGTCTCCAAATACGCTGAAAGTGACTTTCTCTCAGGGTGTGTGCCAAGCAGGCTCCCCGGCCCAGAGGAAGGGCACTCAGCCAGGCCTGGGCAGGTGGCTGGTCTGGGAGCCCCCGCTCGTGCGGCCCCGTCTTCTGGAGGAACACCTTTTCCTCTCTGGACCTCACAGTCCTCCTTTGCAAACAAGATAGTTTCCGCAGCCCTTTGGTCTCCGTGCTGCATGAGTGGCCTCACCCACAGCTGACACTTCTGTGCCTTTCACGGGGGCGGGGGAGCAAGTCATCTGGACACATTAGACACCGCCGATTACTCCAGTGACCCCGTGAAAGAGGCTGGGCGGGACCATTTCCTCCATTTTCTCAGATGACGGAACCAAGGTGTGAGAGAGAAGATGGCTGCCCAAAGTCACGAGGTTTGGAATCCGAGCTCTCCCTCTGCACCCCCAGGGGGCTGAGACTACAGGCAGGGTGCCGACCGAACTTGCCCGAGTCGCTGGCCAAGAGGTGTCCATCTCTGAGCTCTCCCGTCATGCCGCCCTGCCCCCCAGGAAAAGACAAAGGGGCACCCCCTAAACACATTGGAAAAGACTTCCGTCTTCCTCTTACCTAATCCCTGCACTTACGTCTGAGCCAACACACGATGCCTCTAAGTGGAAGTGCCCTGCTGGGGCCAGCCGTGGGTTCCCAGGCTGCCATCTGTCCCAGGGAGGGAAACTCAGGCTAACTTACAACCTGACCTCATTTTCAGGGAGATTTTTTTTTTAACCCAGAGAAGCTAAACATAGCATGGAGGTATTCTTGGTCGGGGAAGCAAGTTCCTGGGGCCAGGCTGATTGCCTTAGCGGTGGTTTCTCTGGGGAGAGAAAGGGCTGACCTCACCTTGCCCCTTGGCGAATGACCACTAAGCCCTCCCGGAGGCCAAAGCGTTTGCTCCAGAACCTTGAGCACACACCTCACTTTGCCAGACTTCTTGATCTATAAAGTGGGGTAAGAACCCCTCCCGAGGGCTGTGCGGATCCAGTTGGGTGGCAGCGGCCAGGAGAGAGCGGGCAGGGTGCAGAGTTCAGGTGGGGCCACAGACCTCAGTTCCTGCCCTGGTTCTGTCACAAGCTCAGTGGCCTCATACAAATTACTTAATAATACTGTTCGCCTCCCAGGATTATTTGGGGTGGGGGTGGGGGGTGAATTTGATAGAAATCGCTTTAAGAGAGCAGGGCTCCCCAGGGGGTTGCTGTGTTAGATGTTATTGTCACCAACAGACCCTGAGCAGCCTTGCACTTGAACAAGTTGAGGCACGAATGCCCTGCGCAGCCTGATGGGTTCAGGGCCAAAGGCTTAGGGCGAGGCGACCTCCTGCAAGGGAGACACAGGTGTGCTGAGGTAGGCGGGGCGCATGTGGGTGCTGACCGACTTGGGGGCGACACTTGAGCTGTGGGTGTCCTCTGGGTAAGCTCCAGAGAGGGGACCAGGACCGGAAAGGTCCTTGAGCACACAGGGAAAGCACGCGTGTGTCTGGATTCGGCGAGGGCTGTGCTCTGAGCCCCTTCCTCGGCTTCCCCTGGAGGAGACGGGTCCTTCCCGAGCTGTGGCTTTGTAAGGCGGCGAAGGACCAGGTGGGGGCTGCAGTGGGGGGCAGGAGAGCCCTGGCCGGTGGAGTTTTAGGGAGCCGGCCCACGTGGGAAGCCACAGGAGCGCCCCAGCGGACGGAGGACAGCACTGCTCTTTGTCTCCTGTGCCTCTCGGCCATTTGCATTCCTGCCTTCTGTCCGAGGCCTGTCCTTGAGGGACAAACAGTCTTGTAGGTTGTGGGCATACTGCGTGTCAGGTCTGGGCAGAGACAAGGCCGCTGCGGACACGGACGGGAGGACTCTCCCTGTAAATCCGGGAGGAATGTGTGGTGACCCCCCTGTGCCCACGGGGGAAGGGAGGCTGGCGGACATTGGGGGACAGCGGGCACTCATCAGTCACCTCTCTCTGTGCCCAGGGTCTCTGTCCTGCAGTCCTGAGGCCTTGGTCCTCTCACACAGCCATTCCTGGGACAGGCGAGGACTGACCAAAACCAGGGGAGGGAGGAGGCTCGAGGTGAGGACCACTTACCATCTCTCCAGCCGGAGGCTTGGGGCTCAGGGGACTGTCTGGGGTGAAGGTGGGGAGGGGGCTGCTGCCACAAAACCTTTCAAAGGCCCTCGCCCAGCCCCTGCTCCCACATGCTACTTTAAAAAGAAATCTGGGGGTGCTTGGGTGGCTCAGTCGGTTGAGCGTCCAGCTTCGGCTCAGGTCATGATCTCCCGTTCATGAGTTCAAGCCCCGTGTCGGACTCTGTGCTGACAGCTCAGAGCCTGGAGCCTGTCTTCAGAGTCTGTGTCTCCTTTTCTCTCTGACCCTCCCCTGCTCACGCCGTCTCTTTCTCTCTCTCTCAAAAATAAATAAAACATTTTAAAAAAAAGAAATCTGGAATCAAAAAGTGGAAACCTTCTATTTTTGATGAGGCACTCCTTTAAATGGAGGCTTCTAAATTATTAAAAATCCAGAAATAAATTATTCATTCAGGTCAGACATAAAGCCTCCCTTTGCTTCATGAGCATCAACGCCACCAGCACACTGGCACTAATTTGCTGTGTGCCCCGGCAAGTCTGGGCCTCAGTGTTCGCATCTGTAGAGGGGGTGGGGGCCAGGCAGGGGCTGGACCGGATGGTCTCCGTGGCTCCCCGGTTCCAGAGGAGATTCCCAGGGCCCCTCAGGGTCTGTTCTCTCCCCCACGCTTTGCTCTCAGCATCAGACTCTCCCTCCTGCCCACACCTTCCCTGAGCAGCCCCGGTGGCAGGAAGGACACCAGCGACCATTAATAACAACATCGCTACGTGCCAGGCCCCGCGCGGCGGTTTTCACATTCCCACTTACTTATCCTCCCACAACCCCGCACGGTGGGTGATGCCATGATCTCCATTTTACAGCTGAGGAAACTGGGGGCCAAGTAGCCAAGCCCCTTGCCCAAGGTCACCCAGTGGCAGAGCGGGGCATCAAGTGCGGGCAGCCCGGTTCCCGAGCTGACGCTGCACCACAGGGGCCTCAGACCTCCTGACACGGCCGGCCGTGACGTCCTGGGGCTGACGTGCCCCTTCTCCTCTCCGCCTCTGCCCTTGCCGTTTTCTCTGCCTGGAGTGCTATCCCTGCCCCAGACCAGCAAAAAGGTCACCTCCTCCAGGAAGCCTTCCCACTCTCCGTCTGGGCTTCCAGTTCCCTGTGACCATTTACTCCGTGAATCCGCATCATTTGCACCCTGTCATGCCGGCAGGCTGTGACCCCCTTGATGATCTTCCGCATCCTCGGACCGAGCACGGTGCCTGGTATAGCCCAGTAAGTGGCTGTTGAGTCAAGAAGTAAGTGAATGAATGTTTGAAGGGGTGCCAGGGGGGGGCTATTCGCTGCCCCCCGACCTGTGCCCAGGAAGCCCCCTAAATTTGCCCATTCCTGGCATCTCTGAGATTATTCTCCCACCAAGGGACTTAACTTGGTAAAGAAGACATCGGGTTGCCATAGCAACTGATTTTTTCCGGCAGAGCAAACATTTCCACAGAAATCCCATGTGCGATGCCCTCTCCGCCCACACCACGCCTGCGCCCCCAGTGCCACCGGGCCCAGAGTGGCCCTTGTCCCCCCACCCCTGCGGCCTTTCGCTGGGTTTCTCAAAGCCACCCTATTCAAAGCTGTAGCAAACGGAGCCGGCCTCAGCTGACACCCTCCCTGGGCAAGGAAGGGGCACCCAGCCCCAGGCCATCAGCACCGAGGAGTCAAGCCTGATCATCCTCAGAAAGGGGTGCCAGGGCCACCTCGCCTCAGACAGGGGCCTGGGCTTCCCCACCATCTTCCCTCCCCAGGTCCCCAGAGCCAGGGTGCCTCCCAGGCCTCACTCGACAGAAGCTAGGAAGGGGCATCTGGAAAAGTGCCAGGTCTCAGGCCAGGGAGGGACAAGCGGGGGGGAAAAAGACATCTGCCGCCGGCAGAAGCTCAGAGAGATCCAGTGACTTCCCAAGGGCACACAGCTAAGGGGTGGCAGGGACAGGATCTGAACCCTGGTCTCTCTGGTGACAAGGCCCAATCTCTACCCACTACCCTGCTAGGTTGGCCTCCGCCTCCCCTGCACAGAAACGGGGGACAGATGGACTTTCAGGACACGGGGCACTGATGGGCCAAGGGTACGCCCCGTGGGGCCCTGCACTTGCCATACGTGGTCTGGAGAGCTTGTCCGCCCTCTTGACTATCAGACCATCAGAGAGGTGAAGCGGCTTTGCCCGAACACCCAAGGGCTGGCCTGGGAAGCAGGGGTCAGATCTGCCCCCTCCCATCGGGGACCACCTGCCATCTGCCCACACCCCTGGACTCCCGGTGCCGGCTGTCCTGGTGGAGGTGATCCGGGGGGGGGAGGGAATGGGGCAGGTGGAGGAGTGCGGGTGGGGGGGTAGGAGCCCAGGCCGGCCCAGGGACAAGCGGCAGGAGAGCCCCCTCGTGCAGGCAGAAGGGCCCAGGTTTCTGGACAGGCTCCTTCCTAAGGGAAATTGGGGACATTGGGACCATGAGGACAGGAGAAGCAGTTGAGCAGGGATGTAGGGCCGGCCAGAGGGAAGGTGAATCCCAGTTCCACCTTTACCCAGAGTGATTTTGAACTTGGGAGGGTAATTTACTTGGGACAGCTATGTATTCTCTCTGAACCTCAGTTTTCTCACCTGTAAAATGGGGATAATGCTAACAACCTCCTGGCTTGTTATAAGGATGCATTCAAGGGATGTTCAGAAGACGGGTTGTTGTTTTTCTCTGTGTTTTGCATCCCATGGAGCACCCAAGCTTCTCTGCTGCTCTCGCCTGTTGGGGCCCCTGCACTTGGCACATGGTAGGACAGAGATCAGAGTTCATTCAGGCTGTCGTGTGTTCTGTTACTGGGGCGCTGTTCTCTCGCCTGCTCGCCGGGGAACTCGATGAGAGCAGAGCCCTGTCCCCCTGCTCTTCCCTCACCCCCCCAGCTCCACACCATGCTGGCGCGTGGCGTGTATGTGATGCATGTCTGTCCAGTGGAATTTATTGGGGACCAACCACAGGCTCCGCTCAGAGCCACTCGGCTGTCCCTGCCACTCTGGAGGCAGGGAGGCCAGCGCCCTTCACCCCATCTTACAGACGTGAAGACAAAGGCTCAGAAATGTCGGGGAGGTTGTTCACTCTCAGAGTCGGTTGGCAAGTGCTGTGTCCCGATTTGTCCTCTGACTTCTGACCCCATGCGATTTCCATTCCCTGGCCTTCAGGAGAGAAGGTGACAGAGGGAGGGGAGCCGGCCAGACCCTCACTGCCCTGCGTTGCCAGTTACCACCTTTTGCTTCCCGGCCCTGCTCTGCCCTCGCTGTGGGCTTTGCCGCGGTGCTGGACGCAGCACAGTCGCCTTGTCGCCTTGCGGGAATAGGACCAGGGGTGGGGTGGCACCGATGGGAACACAGGGGTCCTCTAGCCTGGCTCTGTGCAGCCAGCCGGGGACCAGCTGTCAAGCTCATCACCTCATGCCCCGTCTGCAACACGGGCAGCTGGCCCTGCCATCCCAGAGCCCCTCAGCGCCCCCACCCGACCCCAGGAGCTCTCCCAGCCCCGCACCTCCGATGCTCGCCTCCCTCCCCGAGATCTGTGGATCTGCGGTGTTCTGCCGCCCACACAGAGTCTGTCTCCCAAGCTGCCTCTGTGGCTCTCGTCTCCATGGCAACGCGCACCACCCCCGCGCAGGACCGCTGCGCTCAGCTACCCGGAGGCTTGTGCCCTCCTCTCTGGCTGCCCATTTGGGTTGAGGGGCCCCCCACACACCTGCTCAGGCCAAGACCCAGTGCTCACTCGTGCACCTGCTGCCTCCCCCGCAGGCCAGAGTGATGTGTGCGCGCGCACCTCTGGGCGTGCGCGCACCTCTGGGCGGGGCTGTGCACGGTGCGTGTGCGTGCACCAGCCAACCCTGGTCTGTGGAGCCTGAGGGCCCACCAGCAATGCCTACTTTCGTGTTGCGTATGTCCCCAGCACGGGTGTGTGTCTGTCCAGGTCAGCATGTTGTCTGTGTGTCTGTGCTTGTGTCTCTGGCAGAGGCTGAGGAGGGGCAGGTCTGTCCATCGGTGTGGCCCACACCTCTCGGTGCACTTCCCCAACTCTGGACCCAGCTCCGGCCCATTCCCTCAGGAAGGGTCAGGGCCCAGCAGTGGCTGGCAGGGGGCCCCACTGGCCATCTGTGCTGTGCTCTCCCCAGGGCCAACAGGCAATCCGAGGACACAGCATGCTGGTCTTCGGCCCTTGGAATCCACATCCCTGTCCCCTGAGGCACCACCTGATTCCATTTTCCTGCACGTAAAATAGAGGCCGTGGAAAGGGCCACGGTCGTGCATCAGCAGAGAAAGCTGGCTGTGCAAGCTTACACAGACACAGTGTCTCTGAGCCTCAGTTTCCCTGTCCGTTCATGATTTCTTATGGACTTTCTGGTTCTGACTACCCAGAATTCCATCAAATGACAATTATCAAAACACTCAGTTCTCTTGCCACAGACCATGTCCCCTCTTTATGACAGCGCTTGTGGCTCGTACACGATCTCCAGCGGATGAGGCGGGAGAGGAAGCACAAAGGACGGAAGTCACCCGGAGGCAGGGGTCAGCCCCACCAGCTCTTTCTGCCACCTGCGCGCGGCAGGGCTCGGCCCACAGGCTGCAGAGCCAGAACGGCCACCACCCTCAGCAGATGCTAGGGCGGGGGTGACCAAGGGCACCAGCCAGCTCTGCTGGGAGGCCCCTTCTCACCCCTGCTGCCGACTGGGGCCATAAATCAAAGCGGGGGGATGCCAGAAGAAAAAGAAGAAAGGCAGAGCAGTCACGCCCACCCCCCACCCCCAGGCTGGTGAGTAATAATGCATGGAGTCTCCAGATCAAGGACATCATGGGGGGACGGGCAAGGCTCAGACTCAGGTCAGTGTGGGAACCAGAGGCTTCCGGTCAGGAGGTGTGAAGGGGTTGGGGGTACCTGGGGCCAACAGGTACAGGGTCGGGTTGGGGGCTCCGAGCAGGTGGCAGAGCGTGCTTTCCCTACATGCACTGCTCACGGGGTCACTCACTGACGCGCACATCTGGTCCAGCAGGTCCCAGGCAGGGGCCCAGCTTCTGTGTTTCTAACAAGCTGCCGGATAACGCTGCTGCCGCTGGTCTGGGACGGCACTTTGAGTCCCACCACTGTGGGCTGAGACGTCCACACTCCGGGTTTGAACCTGGATCGGCCCCTAGTTAGCTGCGAGTGGGCAAGTGAGTGCCAGCTCACCCTGCCTTAGTTCCCTCACCTGTAAAATGGGGATGGTGAGAGGACCGCTGCAGGGAGGTGGCCGTGGGGGTTCAAGGGTGAGTCTGTGTGGATATGTGTCAGAGCACTCGATGGTGCCTAGTGAGCGTTCTTCTACAATCCTGACCTGTGCCTTTCGCTGCGGGCAACGGGCTGCTGTTGAGTTTGAAGCGGGAAGTGACCTGACAAAAGTCTTATTTAGAAGCCTTTCTCGGGGCAGTGTTGGGAAATGAGTGGGAGGCGGAGGGCAAGCCCAGGACAGGGCTGAGTCAGGCGTGTTACAGGAGGGGAGGGGGAGGGGACGCAGGAGGAAGCAGGGAGCCTGGAACAGGGCAGGATGGAAGGAGATGGATTTCTGGGTAGGTCTAAGCAGAGTGGGCCCAGGAAGGCCTGGAGTCCACAGCCATGCACCAGGCGGGGAAGCTTCCGGGCCAGGCTGGGGGCACCCACCTGACGTGCCCCAGCCCAGCTCACTGTGTGCCCTGCTCAGCCTCACCAGCCCCCCCACACGGGTTCTCGGCCCCCAGCTCAGCTCTCCTGCAAAGGGCTCAACTCAGCTTCCTCGGAGGGGCGTTGGTGAGAGGGCTCGGCCCCCGTGAGTGTGGGGCCTGGGGGCCTGTATTTGGGGAGAGGAGAGAAGAAGAAAAGGCCACTGAGTTCCTCAGGTAGAGTCTAGAAGGAAAGAATCAGGGACCTCAACTGTGTCATGAGGGGACTTAATGAATGACCTTATTCTTTAAAAATTTCCCAGCTGCCTACTACATATGCGTCATTCACAAGCAAACAAAGCCTTGACCCCGCCCTCCCACATCCCAGGGTGGGGCAAGGAGACCACACACACACACACACACACACACACACACACACGTAACGAAGTGCCACAGAAGGTGGATCCTCGGAGCTCCCAGTACAATCCCCTGGGATCCTGTTACCGTTCAGATTCTGGTCCAGTAGGTCTGGGCGGGTCCTGAGAGTCTGCATTTCCTTCCTTTTTATAAGTTTATTTATTTATTATGAGAGAGAGTGAGGGAGAACACACGGGGGAGGGGCCGGGACAGAGGGAGAGAGAGGAGCCCAAGCAGGCTCTTCCCAATTAGCACAGAGCCTGACGTGGGGCTCCATCCCACAGCCAGTGAGATCATCACCTGAGCCAAAATCAAGAGTTGGACACTTAACCGACTGAGCCACCCAGGTGCCCTAGAGACTCTGAATTTCTAATGGGATCCCAGAAGATGCCCATGCTATTGAGTGTTCACAGAAAAAAAAACTTTTTTTGAAAGAGAGACAGGGAGACAGTGCGAGCAGGGGAGGGACAGAGAGAGAGGGAGACACAGAATCCGAAGCAGGCTCCAGGCTTCAAGCTGTCAGCACAGAGCCCGACACGGGGCTTGAACCCACGGACCATGAGATCATGACCTGAGCCTAAGTCAGAGGTTTAACCGACTGAGCCACCCAGGTGCCCCAAGGAAGACTTAATTTCTAGAAAATTCCTTCCCCTTCTGCCTGTATGGACTTTGAGCTGAGTTTGGACTTAGAGCTGGACTTTAAGCCCAGTTCACAAGCAAGCTTATTATATGGAAAATGGCACATTATCCTTCTTGGAGGGGCACGCTTTCCCACCCTGAGAGGACCTGGTATACGTATCTCCCCTCCCTCAGGTCCCCATCAAAGGGGATGGTCACAGAGATCCGTGCTCACTGCTCCCACCTGTTGGAGAGGAAAGCCACCGTGCAAGTGGGAACAGTCCCTTACATCAGAAAATGTGTCCTTTGTGGGGTCCCTGAGTGGGTTCAGTGCCCGACTCTTGATTTTAGTTCAGGTCATGATCTCACAGTTCGTGAGTTCGAGCCCCACATCAGAGCTGACAGCTCGGAACCTGCTTGGGATTTTCTCTCTCCCTCTCTCTCTGCCCCTCCCCACTTGCTCTGTCTCTCTGTGTCTCAAATAGATAAACTTTATTTCTTTCAAAAAATGTTTAATGTTTATTTATTTTTGAGAAGAGAGAGACAGAGTGTGAGCAAGGCAGGGGCAGAGAGAGAGGGAGACACAGAATCCGAAGCAGGCTCCAGGCTCTGAGCTAGCTGTCAGCACAGAGCCTGATGCGGGGCTTGAAGTCACAAGCTGTGAGATCATGACCTGAACTGAAGTCAGACGTCTAACCGACTGAGCCAGCCAAGCGCCCCTGAAAATAAATAAATGAACTTTAAAAAAGAAAGAAAGAAAATGCCTCCTTTGCTACTTCAGTTGCAGTGAGGGCCTCCACCCCCCAGGGCCCCCACAGTCCCTGGAATGACTTTCTAAATGACGGACCATTTGCGGCAGAAGAGCCGAAGATGAACATCATATTCCAGGGATTTCTTAATCATCTGTTAGCAGGTCACTTCTCGGACTAGAGAACGTGGAGAAGACACCGACTCACCAGCCCCAGGATCGTGGCGCCGGAAGAACACGCCCGCCTACCTCCGTTCAGCCTGCCCCCCACTCAACATCTCCCTCCTCGCTGGCATTTCTCGGCTCAGTAAACTATTTGATAATTATTAATCATACCGCAGAGCCCTGCTCAGCGGGATATTATGAAGCTATGCTTACAAATGACAGGTGCGGAAATTCGGTGGCATTATGGAGAACGCTTAGCATATGTCAAGGGGGAAAAGTGATATGCAAAATGAAATCGTTGTGTAAACATGCGTATGGAGGGGGGAAAGGAGGAAAGATATTAATAAAAGCAGCATTGACTCCATTTGGGTGGTGCAGCAGGCAGAATTCTGGAAGACGGCTGCCTGGTGGTTTCACCCGCCCTGGACACCATGACCTTGACTCCAGCTATCTGGAAGAGCCAGCCCGTGAAGAGATCTACCTGTAGCAACACCTGCAGGGGGTTCATACGGAATGACTGAATCCAAACTCCAGAGGGAGGTGTGGGTAGGGTTTACACACCAGTTACCTTGGCCATGAATATCCACAACGCATCAAGAATATATAATGGAGGGGTGCCTGGGTGCCTTAGTCGGTTAAGCGTTCGACTTCGGCTCAGGTCATGATCTCACAGTTGGTGGGTTCGAGCCCCGCATCGGGCTCTGTGCTGACAGCTCAGAGCCTGGAGCCTGCCTCAGATTCTGTGTGTCCCTCTCTCTCTGCCCCTCCCCTGCTCATGCTGTCTCTCTCTGTCTCTCAAAAAATAAATTTAAAAAAACCCATAAAATTAAACAAAGAATATATAATGCAGCTAATTTTGTTGTGAATCCCTGCTCTTCCCTCCAGAACAATTAAAGACAACGGTAGCCAGTGGGGCGAAGCCAGTATTTGCTGTTCCATCTGCAGCCTGTTCTTACCGCCCACATGTAGCCAAGCCTTCCTGCGGGTTGTGTCTTCCTGACGGCATGGGGCCCGACAGCTCCTAAGATCCTCTTGTGTGGATTCAGGAAGGACGCCCGCTGGACCCCCGGCAGCACATAGCATGGTGACTGGAAGGCGGGCTGGAGTCTACAGCCCCCACTTGCCAACACCATGTGAACCACAGTGGGAGCTGGGACCGTGGGGGACCCTTTATTCACACTTCCCGTAACGCTGAATCTCTTTTATAGCGTGAATTGTTATTGACTAAATCAAACAAAGTAATAGAGAAACACCTGTTTCGGGCACACTTGTTCAACCAGAAAGAAATCTACCTAACTATGCGATGCTGTCGGGGGACGGTCTACCCAGGACCAGATCCTGTTCTGTCACTTATGAGCAGTAGTCTTGGGGGAAGTCAGTAGACCTCTTGGTGTCCCGGGTCCCTCATCTGTAAAATAGGGAAAATAATAGTAAATACTTCAAAGGGCTGTTGTGGGGACTGGATGAACTCATACATGCAAAGCTCTCAAAGTGGCTCCCAGAACATGGCCAAATGCTACGGACACATTAGCTCTTGCTTCTGTTGACCAGACTCAGAAGAGAAACTTGGCCAAATGCCTTGTTCAAATCCAGATTCCCCCTCTCTTCAGCCCGTCCCTGGTTTCTTCACGGCGAAGCAATTCCTGTGTCTTCTGGGTTCCTTTCACATATTTTCTGGTGTCCTCTGACCACTGCTGGGACAGTGTCCCTCCCTCTGTGGCTCTGCCCGGTAGCCCCGTCTGCCTGCCCCGACAGGAGGGCGCCGGGCGGGCAGGAAGCACGTCCATCCCCGGCCCAGGGCACTAGCTGACTGCAGCCGGAGCCCGGCCCTGGACTCTCAGTGTCAGTGACGGCGTGACCGAGTGCCTGCTTCCCCGTCCCCCACCCACCCCACCCAGCACCACTAGGCCTTCAACAATCGTATTTGAATGGGACTGACTGTATTCTGGAAGTCTCTGACTCCACCTTCTCACTGATTCGGTGTCCTAGAGACCCCCGAAGGCTACGGGCTTTTCCCCCCGAATCCTGAAGCCTAAGTAAGGGGTCCTTCCTGCCCTCCCGGGTCAACTAAGTGCCTGGCAGGGCTGCCCCGCCCACCCCAAGAGGCCTCCAAGTAGTTGGAAGAGATGTTTCATGTTCAGGTTACACATTGCCCGGATACCCACTGCCTACCTTTCTGGAAACATCTCGGGCTTCTCTCTGGTGCATTGTTCTCCCGAGTGATAATTGTGAAAACCCACTCTTTGTCTCTGGCAATAACAACCAGTTCGCAGGACTCCAGATGGAAAATTCGCAGGGACCCCAGGTGTCTCTGAGCTGGGAGGCAGGGAAGCAACTCGCCAGATTGTGCCTTGGGTGCCAGAACCGAACTGGAGGCCACTGGCCTTAATTACAGCTGGCGCGGCCAGTGCTGTGTGGGGCTCCCCCAAAGGAGTGAAGACGTGCTCCGTTCCAGCGTGCAAACAAAATTAACGCTGCTCACCAAAGGTCTTTCTGGCCAAGATAAAGTTGGATTTCTGTTACTCACCAAGGGCCCCTTCCCCGGATGCAGAGGGCTGGACGGTTTTAGTGTAACGTCTGACTGCGGGTTTCGGGGCGCAGACGGCCCATGGGGGTGTATGTAATAAGCATCAGGGCTTTCTCCGGCGGCTCTGAGGCCAAGCTCATTATCCAAGGAACAAATGGAACATGAAGGCTGCCCCAGGGCCGCCAGAGCCCATTGAGAAATGTACAACGTGAGTGCAAGGCGCAGCTGTGCAGAGCGGAAACCCAGACAGGCGACAGCAGACGGAAGGCTGGCTCTCCACCCTCAGCTCCTGCTAAGGGGCTCACTCCGCGGGTTCCCGCCAGCCCACGCTCCCGCCACCCGCCGTCTCCCGTCGCCCGGTGCCCAGCCCGGAAACGCAGTGCCTTGCCGACAGAACTTCCAAAGGGCACCCCCACCCCCATCACACAGAACTGTTCTCATTGAGAAGCAAGCGGTTCAGTGCTTCTAACTCCTGATGGGAATGATCGCCCAGCGGCTTCCTGTGTTCCTCACCTTTACTCCTTAGACGAGCAAGAACCAGCTGACATCTTTCTGAGTTCACACACCTCGACTTTGATCAGTGTTCTCTTACGACCTCCTTATCGATGCTGACTTTCCGGAACATTCTCCTGCCTCCTGTGTTCTCTCTCTCAAAGCCAGACCCTTGGAGTCAGACCTCCTGGCTCCCCTCCATGGGTTCTCCATCCTGGCTGCACACAAGGGTCCCCCCAGGGCCTTCTGAAATTACTACGCACCCCCCCCACCCCCTGCACCACCCTAGACCAACTCCGAAGACCTAAGGGTCGGGCCTGGGCCTCGACCCCCTTAGAGGGGTTCGCTGCGCCTCCTCACCCACCCCCGTGCCAGATCAGAGAGGTCCCACCTCGCTGGCTTTTCTCAGCTCTTCGGCCCCTCCCTCCCACCCTGGCCACCTCCTTGAGACCATTTACAGGTGGTCCCCAGTGAGGACACTCTAACTGGTCCCCTCCCCCTGCCCAGACATACCCTCTGGTTTTCCTGAATTTACTGCCAGGGTGATTTTTCTCAAATGGCTCACAAATCTTGTCACTGCCTCCCCTGCCCTCCTTCCCTTCCTCTCCTTATTTTCTAAGCCTGAACTGTGACCGGCGCCGTGCTAGGTGGAGAGGGAGCTGTAGGTCTGGAGAATTCGTCTCTGCTTTCGTGGAGATCATAGTCATGTTTGCCCAGGGGAAATGTTAACCCGTCAAACTCTGCCAGTAACTGTTTAATAACAGCTGTGACTCGTACCTGGAGGAAGTAAAAGCTCATATGAGAATGTCTCCCCTGCTGAAAACATCCCGGTGATTTCTGGAGCCCAGGACTCCCGGCTGAGGGTTAAAGTTCAACTGTTCCCACTGTCACTGCGTGCCTTGAGGGCCAGCTCACCAAACAAGTCCTTCGAGTACATCATGTTCTCACGTCTCCAGCCTCACTCTGCTGCCTGGACTTCTTTCCTCTCCTTCACCTTCCTCTCTCCTCCTCTAACTCCGATGTCACCACCTCCAGGGAGCCTTCCCTGATATGCCCAGCATAGATTAGGGGTCTATTCCGTGCTCCCAGACCTCCTTCTGCCTTCCATTGTCATTGCATGTTTGCCATCACAGCACGGACGTCTGTTACGCATTAGGCATATGCCATGGCCCCTGGCCCCCAAATGGACTGGGAGTCCTCCAGAACAGGACAGAGTCTTTTCACCGTAAGTGAATGAATGCAAAATAAAGCTAACAGAATCTGGTTGGCGGGAGAACACTGAGAAAGTTTAGGGAAAGGAAAAGACTTATTTATTCATTTACTTATTTATCTTTAAGACTTCACTAAAATTCTAGAGATTGAGAGAATGCGCCTCCCGGCTCCTGCTCTCTTAGGAATGCTATCTAGAGTCAGCCCCTGTCAGGCTCCTACCAGGATATGGAGAAGTTAACCCAGCAGGAGAGAGTAGAATTTATAACCTAATATTTGGGACGAATCATCTTCCTCCAAGTTGTATTTATGAGAAGTAAACAGGGTGATTAAAAATCACATCCAGTGCAAATGCTTTGGAAGCCTGGCTCCCAGGTTTCAGAACCCTGTGGATGGAAAGAAAGCCCTAGAACAGGAGTCCGTCCTTCCCGACTCACAACCCCAACATGGAGGTAATGACTGTCGGGGTTAAACAAATATGAAACGTCATTCACGAAATTCCATCCTAAAGGAAACAAGGGAGCACACTTCTTTTTTTTTAATTTTTTTAATGTTTATTATTTATTTTTGGGAGACAGAGAATGAGCAGGGGAGGGGCAGAGAGAGGGAGACACAGAATCTGAAACAGGCTCCAGACTCTGAGCTGTCAGCACAGAGCCCAACGCAGGGCTCGAACCCACGAACCGTAAGATCATGACCTGAGCTGACGTCGGACTCAACCGACTGAGCCACCCAGGTGCCCCCACTTCTTTTTTATTTAAGTTTATTTATTTTGAGAGTGAGAGCACACGT
>PISW01006580.1:21484-106186 GCA_004023785.1 Mungos mungo
GGGGGGGGGGGGGGGGGGGGGGGGGGGGGGGGGGGGGGGGGAGAGACTTGAGAGCAGGCTCTGCACACAAACCGTGAGATCAGGACCTGAGCGGAAGTCAGACGCTCAGTCACTGAGCCAGGCAGGCGCCCCAGTGAGCACACTCCGTTTTGCAAAATACTCAAGTTTAACCGTAGGACTTGCTTACAGGTAGGGACACCTGTTGCCTTAAGCACCTGGCCAGTAAATACCCAATCCCTGGTTTTGCCTCTTTGACACCGGAGATGCTGGGGGCAGAATTAGCCTTTCCTAAGAACAGCTCGGGGAGGTCTGTCCCGCAAAGAACTCAGGGCAGCTGGGGGCTCAACGGTGCAGACTGCGTCTCGGTGACCAGAGAGGGTGCAGGCAGGAGGTGACGCTGACCAGGGACTTATCAGCCCGCTCACCCCTCTGAATCCCAGGCCAACCTGGGACCTTCAGGATCACGCAGCTCCACCCTAGACCCGATGAGGACAATGTCAAAACACAGTTTCTAGGGGCGCCTGGGTGGCTCAGTCGGTTAAGTGTCCGACTTCATCTCAGGTCATGATCTCATGGTTCGTGGGTTCGAGACCCACGTCAGACTCTTGAGCCTGGAGCCTGTTTCAGATTCTGTCTCTCCTCTCTCTGCCCCTCCCCTGCTCATACTCTGTTTCTCTGTGTCTTGCAAAAATAAGTAAAATGTTAAAAGACCATGGATAATGTGCTATATTTTTTTAATGTCTTTAATTTTTATTTTGAGAGAGAGAGAGAGGCAGAAAGCAAGCAGGGAAGGGGCAGAGAGAGAGGGAGACACAGAGTCTGAAGCAAGCTCCAGGCTCTGAGCTGTCAGCACAGAGCCCAACACTGGGCTCGAACCCATGAACCGTGAGATCATGACCTGAGCCGAAGTCGGACACTTACCTGACTGAGCCACCCAGGCGCCCCTGTGCTGTATTTTAAACCGAGGCGGTTATATGGTACCTGGCGTGAGCGTGTGTCAGCTTCTGGCACTCACCCTGCTTTAGGCTGCCAGCAGCAGAGGAGAGAAAGCCAGCCAGAAGGCATGCGCCGGGGTTCAAGTCCCTGCCCCTCCTGCACTAGTCTGGGCTCCTGTCCAAACCCTGTCCCTCCCTCTGCAGCCCCTTCCTCTGCTGTCCAGTGGACTTGACACCATCCCTGACCCCAAAGAATTCTGATGAGTCCCAAAGACACAACGTTTGTGGGAAGTAAAGATTATAGAACCAAACTGGCATCTACAGGTCAAAAGGGATATGAGCCATGTGGCCAAGGTCACAGAGGCTCCTGGAAGGACACACGGTACCCGAGAGCCACTGAGTGAAGGGCTTTAAGCCTTGGCCTGTGTCCAGCTGAAGAACATAATGGAAAGGGCACAGTTGGGGGACCAGGCGATGTGGGCATGCGCCCTGGCTCCGTCCCCTCAGGAAAGGGCAAACAGCTGGGTCTCAGTTTCCTCATCTGTGACATGGAGAGAATTGCTGACTTCCTGGGGTCACGTCCAAGTGAAATGAGGGAACGCGTGTGGAATGCCGCCCTCTGGGGGCAGCGTGCAAACGTCCCACTGTGAGGCTCCCGGAAGGGCAGCCTGAGGCCGAGGTGGGGGGCTTGACCGCACCCCCGCCTCCCACGCCACAAACTTCATGGTCATCGTCTTCTGGGAGATTCAGCTGCTCCCCCACCCCCCGCCCCCGCCAGGTGGCTGCTCAGGTCTATTTCTCATCGGACGGATTCAGGAGATGCTGAGAATTGGTCGCCATGGTTTCTTTATCTTCTCTTGACAGAGAACAAATTAACTGGGTTTAGGAATCGTCCTTTTCCTGATGTCCCCGACCAGCAGCATAGGTGACAGTCACATTTCCTGTCAGCCTGGCAGTGTCCGGGCCCCACCCCGGCCTTCTGCATCTCGACCTGCACGTTAATGAGCCCCCGGGTGATCTGGGCACTCCCTGAAGGTCAAGGAGCCTGGTCCAGATATCTCTGAGGGGCCTGCTTTCACCCCCCCCCCCACCACCGCCACCTGGGGTCTGCTTGCAGGGGGCAGACCCAGCACAGAATGGTGCCCTGTACCCGGGCCCGGAGCTCCCCTTCACCCCCGCCTTGCTCTCCCCCCACCACTTCCTGGAGGTCCAGGCTCCATCCTCTCCTCTGCCCTCACCTCCTCCTCACCGGCAGCTGAGTGTGAACAGGTGTGTAATTGGACAGGTAACAGCGAAGGTAAAGAATGGACGCCAGCTGTGGATGGGCATGCTGGGAAATACCAGGAAGGTTCAAAGAGCTGTCATCTGGGGCCCTTGGGACCTGCTGAGGGCTAGGGGTGGCCCGGGTCCAGGTTTCCCAGAGACGGCATTTCAGGGAGCCGGCACAAGCCTCGGGCGGATAACGCAGCCGTGAGCAACAGTGTGCTGAGCCCATCTGCTGGCCGCGTGGGGCTCTGGGGCCCGGCGGCTCGGGGCAGCGCACCGCAGTGCCTGTGTGTGTGTGTGTGTGTGTGTGTGTGTGTGTGTGTGTGTGTGCGCGCGCGCGCGCGCACGTGTGCCCATGTGCGCGCAAGAGGAGACCATGGCTGATAAGAGCAAGGAGCCAGGCAGAGGCCATCCCTGAGAGCTCATCCCCCCAAATTTGGCAATGACCCCAGAGCTTTGTGCTGCTGTAGGCAGAAAAGCCCTTGCTTTGATAGAGTTGTGACAGAGGCATATCTTCTATCTCCCGTGCTGTATCAGTTTCCTGGTGCCACAAACAGGGCGGGTGGGGGAGGTCTAACACTACAGCGCTGTGTCGTCTCCGTTTCTGGAGGCTGGAGGTTCGAGATGTCCCACGCTTCGCCGTCACATGGCGTTCTCCCTGTGGGCACGTCTCCGTCCAAGTTCCCCTTCATGCAAGGACGCCAGTCAGACTGGAACAGGGCCCTGTGTCCCCACTGGGGCTTGCTGTACCCCTTCCCTCCTCGGTGAGTCACTCTGAGTGTCCTAATCTCTTCTTAGAAGGACACCATCGGATTGGATTAGGACCCGCCCCAAGGCCTCATTCGAACTTAATCACCCCTTCAAAGGCCCTGTCTCTAAATACAGTCACCTTCAGTGGTGCTGGGGTTAGGGCTTCAACATGCACGTTTCGGGGTACAATTCAGCTCGTGACAAACATATATTTGGGGGGGATACAGTTCAATCATAACACGTACCACATGGCATAGTTTCATTTATCCTTCAGGCCTCAAGCATTTTTCTCAGCTCCTGCTCTGTGCCAGGCACCGTTTCAGGAGCTAGAGGCAAAAAGAGAAGCCGAGAACCACAGCTCTGTCCTTCCGGGAGCCCCCAGACCCCAGAAGGGGGTGCACCAGGCCTGATAATGTCAGTAGGGGCTTCAAGAGTCAAGAAGGGGCCAAAGGAGCCCTGCCTGGGGAGTGGAGGAAGGCTGGAGTGGGGCGTGTTTCAGATGCTCACAAGTACCAGGGAGCACAGGACATTTTTGAAGCCGCAGGTGGTGATGTGACTCGGGATCTGGGTGAGTGTGGGACGGTGGGCTCCAGGCAGGGTCCAGCCGTAGGGGCTTAAAGGGTAAATGTGGGGAGTTGGTAGGACAGTGGACACGGGAGCAGCCACTGATCTTTCTGTCCCTATAGAAGAGTTTGCATTTTCTAGAATTTTCTATAAATGGAATCATGCAGTATGTCTCCTTCTTTTTTCTGGTGATGTTTAACTTTTTAAGAAACCACCAAATTCATACCATAAGAGACTCTTAAATACAGAGAACAAACTGAGGGTTGTAGGAAGGGGGGTGAGGGGGATGGGCTACATGGGTGATGGGAACTAAGGAGGGCACTTGTTGGGATGAGCACTGGTGTTACACATCAGTGATGAGTCACTAAGTTCTACACCTGAAACCATTCAAAAGAGAGAAAGAAGAAAGAAACAAAGAAAGAAAGAAGTAAAGAAAGAAGAAAAAAGAAAGTAAAGAAAGAAGAAAAAAGAAAGAAGGAAAGAAAGGAAGGAAGAAGACAGAAAGTAAAGGAAGAAGAAGGAAGGAAGGAGGGAGGAAGGGAGGGAGGGAGGGAAGGAAGGAAGGAAGGAAGGAAGGGGCATCTGGGTGGCTCAGTCCGTTGAGAGTGCGACTTCGGCTCAGGGCATGATCTTGCCGACCGTGAGTTCCAGCCCCGCATCAGGCTCTGTGCTGACAGCTTCAGATTCTGTGTCTCCCTCTCTCGCTCTCTGCCCCTCCCCCACTCTCGCTCTGTCTCTCTCTGTCTCTCAAAAATAAATAAACATTAAACAAAAATTTTTTTAAAAGAAAGAAACCACCAAACTCTTTCCCAAAAGGGCAGCGCCATTTTCCTTTCCCGCCAGCAAAGTGGGAGGTCTCCAGCTGCCCCACCGCCTGGGTAGCACTTGATGAGGTCAGTCTGCTGCATCTCAGCGGCCCGGTGGGCGCATGGAGGTGGCTCAGGGGGCATCCTGTGCATTTCCCTGGCGACGCAGGAGTCTGAGCGGGGCTTCGCCTGTGTCATCTGCCCCGGTCCCCACAGCTTCCCTGAGAGGGAGGTGGGGTGGCCCCATTTCACAAGGAGGAAGCCTGGATCCGAGCCCTTGAGGAACCTGCCTGAGGTCACCCCGCTGGCGAGTGGCAGAACCAGAGTTGTCCTTATTGCTCAAGTTCTTGTTTGCTGAGCTGACAAAGCCTCCGGGGCCCCGCTCACCCTCAGCAGGGGTGAGAGCAGACGGGCTTCTCGGAGGTGGAGAAGGGTCCGCCACGACCTTCCTCGGCTCCCTCCCGGGCTCCCGTCTTCAAGGGCAATGAAGTCAGGCCTGGGCCCAGCGCCCGGCAGGTTGTCTCTCACCGCGTCACACCCGCCTCCCGACCTCCCTGCGAGAACCGCCTCCTCCCGGGTTTCCCCTCATCCCTGCAGAGGAAGTGCTCCCTCCGTGCTCCCGGTTCCCTCAGGGTCGCCCTCCCTGCTCCTGAGGCAGGGTCCCTGGAGCATGGCGGCAGCGGCCTCTAGCCGTGGCCAATCTCCTGAGGCCGAGGGCCAACAGTCAGCGTGGCCCGGGCTTCCTCGGGTGTGGAAAGGTCTCCTGGGCCGGCTTCCTCCACCTCAGCCACGCCTCAGATTCCGCTGCTGGACGAAGCTCCCCTGAGTCAGGGGAGGCCATGTTGGGGGACGGCCTCCGCCCCAGCACACGAGTGGGCACACACACAGACACACACAGACACACACACACTCACACACACACACACACGAGACTGGTCTTCTCGGAGCCCAGGTGTCTCCTCTCCGGGGTAAGCTGTCCCTCCAGAAGTCACAGGGGTCAAAATCTAACGTTAGGAGTTTCCTGTCCTTCACCACCAGGACAGTCCCCTCGGCGGCCTTTCCGGAAGCTGCCTCCTCTTCCTCCCCGCCCATCCTTTCCCTGGCCTGGGGCTGTGGCTACCTGTGATCAGGTCGCCTCCACCCCACGCCAGAGCTGTGGAGTGTGTCCCCTCGGGGCCTGGACCCTGGGGAGGGGAGGGCTCAGCACCTGGGGAGTCGGGCCCTGGACTTGCTGCATCAGGCTGGCCTCAGTTTCCTTCTCAGCCAAAAGCTTCATGAAAGTACAGGGGTCTGTTTTGCACGTTTGGCTGATTGAGGGCAGGGGGGTGGGCGGCGGTGTCCAGGGGTTTGGAGCCTGCGCTCTGGGTTTGAACCCTGGTCCCCTGGGCCATCCTGGCCAGTGACCTCAATCTGGTTAACAGGCTTCACAGGTTAACTGCCTGAGAATCTGGCTGGAGGAATAAATTAAAAGAGCAATCTGGATGAAGGGCCTCTCCCAGCCCACAGGGAGAAGTTACCTGCAGGTGCTGTCTGTCCCCCGCTGGAGGGACTTCCTTGTGCCCCACCCCTGCCCCGACACAGTTACGGAACGGTCGGTCCCAGCAGAGGCAGTGCCCTGAGCCAATAAGGGGGCCGAGGGCGGTGGTCTTGGAAGCTACGCCTGGCGTGAGCCCCAAATAGTGGGGGGGCCTTGAATGCCGTGCCGGGAGTCCACACTTCAGGCTGCCAAAGTCAGAATAAATGGGCAGAGAAGAGTCCCAAGGGTTCTGGGTCCTGTCCCTCCTTTACTCCCATTAGAAGGGGCGAGGGGCGGGGGGTCAGCGGCTGCAAGACAGTCATAAATCAGAGGAGGGACCAGGCACGTTTCCAGACGTTGAAATAGCTGACCTGCTTGCTCCAGGAATTCTGTAGCTGCGTGGACCAAAAGCAGGGCCACACCCCAGGCCCCACCACGCCCCAGGGCAGGGCAGGGAGCCCGGGCCCAATGGCAACATCGGGAACCGAACCCTCCCTCAACCGCACAGCCCTCCAGCTGCCCTGTTCTTGAAGGGGGCGGGGGGCGGTCAGATGTGGGCAGAATCCCGAGTCATAGGGAGACAGCCATGAAAGCGGGGGAGGGAGCACACCAAGCAGACGGGACCCTGAGGGACCCAGAGCAAAGACCTGGTGCATGCTGGGACAGAGAGATATAGCCAGTGCAGCCTGGGGCAGAAGGACAGACAGACAGAGAAGACGGCAAATGGAGTGGTCAGCTCAACAGAGCTCTGTCCCCC
Source organism: Mungos mungo (assembly GCA_004023785.1). Taxonomy (NCBI): domain Eukaryota; kingdom Metazoa; phylum Chordata; class Mammalia; order Carnivora; family Herpestidae; genus Mungos; species Mungos mungo. The sequence continues at coordinate 28,079 of PISW01006580.1, forward strand.
AGCAGCACAGCCTCGGGGCAAATGCCAGGCTTGTGGTGTCCTGGGTTGGGGGCTCGTTTGTATTAACTACGAGCAAACTAGAAAGGTTGTAGGACTGCCTGAGGCTTCAGGGGGGCCAGGGATGTACCTCCACAGAATCAAGAAAGACAAGGGGAGAAACTTCTTCATGATTCCATCCCACAGCCCTGCTCCGTGGCATGTTGGTCCCCTTGGCTCTGAAGGTACAAGACCCAGGCTGAGCGAGCTCCGGACAGCTGGGCCTGTGTCTTCTACCTGTGAGTCTGGCCCTGCTGGCAAGCAGGAGGTGGGGCCTGACCCAGACCGGTCCAACTCCAAGTGCATGTGCTGCCTCAGAGGGAAGCTTCCGGTCCAGGAGGAGGAGGCGGCCATGTAATGCTGCTGTGGGAAAAATAAAGCAGAATCCGGTAAGTGCCACAGTAACCCCCATATGAGGGATGCTGCCCGAGAACGGAGGAGGAGGCCACGTCTGAGGGGGTGGGGGAGGGTGGAAATCCGGGAGGCTCCCCTGAGGAGGTGACATGTACACTGGGCCTTGAAGGCAGAATTTCAATAGGCAGAGAAAGGAAAGAACTTTTCATGAGTTTTTAATGTACTCCTTCCAGCAACTCCCTCCCTCCACTCCCCAAACACTTAAATGGACTGTATCAGGAAGTAACCGTCCACTTTCTTATCTAGATTTTTCCATTTCACATACAAAAACAAACAAAACCCTAAAACAAAACAAACACCTCTAATTTTCTTTCTCGGAATTCTTTCCTCTAAAACACTTATCCAGAGACGCCGAGGTGGCTTAGTTGTCTGACTCTTGATTTTGGCTCAGGTCATGATCTCACGGTTCATGAGTTCGGGCCCTGTATCAGGCTCTGTGCTGTTAGTGCAGAACCTGCTTGCGATCCTCCCTCTCCCTCTCTCTCTGCCCCTCCCGCCTCCCTCCTCTCTCTCAAAATAAATAAACGAAAACACTCATCCCCTCAACACCTAGTTAGGAAGCGCCAGGTGCCTACCAGGCCATTAGTAGCATCAGCAGCATCATTTAACTCTCTTAACCTCAACAGTCTTTGACATGCGCACCAGTATTTCCAGGACAGAAATTAAGTTGTCAAGGTCTCCCGGTGAGTAACTAGCAAAACTTGAACTTGGGTCCAGGTCGCTGGGCTCCACCGTCTGGAAGCTGCCCCCTGACCTTCCGCTGCTGGGCCTCTGGTAGACAACTCCGTGTGACCGGCCGTGTGGGAAGGCGGAAGAAAGCGTGCCCGCTGCTATTTTATGATCTCCCACAAATGACGAAATTCTTCCCGGGTGTGAGGCAGGCCGTTCTGCGCAGCCACAGCTGGCCTCCCGGCTCTGGCCGGTGGGAAAGCCCACTGATTCTGGGGCTCAGTCGGAAGAGGAGAGAAAGCCCCCCAGGAGGCAGGGGGCAGGGCTCCAGGAGCTGGGAGGGCAACACAGGGACCTGAGAGGCCTCCGCTGCGGGGACCCTGGCCTCCACGGAGGGACTTGAGGGCTGAGTGAACCGAGACTCCCCGTGGCCACCCTCGCTGCCTCGGGCTGCTCATCCCAGCCTCCTGTAACTTGTCCCCCACCCACGTGCCTCCCATCCCCCCGCCCCACGTGCAACCAGATCTGTGCCTTGCCGCTGACCTTCTGTCCCCACTCCACCCCCCTCCGTGACAGCAGGACCCCGGCATTTCCCATCTGAGCAGAAGCGGTCACTTCCTAGCCAGGTTTCCTGACCCCACACACGGCACCTGCCAGTTCCCAAGTCATTTCTTAAAGTGAGATGTTTCTGTGGCACCTCCCTCCCCCCAAGAGGCTTTTGTGGCTCCCCAGGAACCTACTGGAATAAGGGGAAACTGTGCAGCCCGGTGGCGGGGCTTGCACCCTTGCCTCCCAGGCCACCAGCCTTCTCTCGCTGGTCCCCTCACCTCCCTGACCTGTCTTCCCCAGCCCCCTCGCTGCTCCCACCCCTGTGCTCAGCCCCACATCCTCCCTCCTACCTCCTACCTCCCTGAGTGTGAATCTGCCCCGACCCAGCTCAAGACTCCCTGGGCCGCTCTAGATGAAAGCAGTTACTTGCTTTGAATTTCTGAGGCTCCTTTTGTCGGTGACAGTAATTGGTCACCCTTGCTCTATGCTGTCTTGTCTGATTCCCAGACACCAGTGAGTCACGCCCAAGTTCACCCCGGTGGTGAACACCCCCAACATCACATGGCACAGAGGCAGCGAGAACAATATTGCTTTGGGGTCAATTCCTAGCTCTGTCACTTGCAAACAGGATAACCCGGAGTAAGTCCCTTAACGGCCATGAACCTCAGTTTCCTCATCTGTTAAAGGGGGATAAAAACCACTTCCCAGACTTGCCAGGAGGATTAAACGGGGAAATGCATGTAAATGTCCCCTCCTTCCCTCAGGACGTAGGTGTCAATTGGCCTGACCTGTCTGACCTTGAACCAAAGCAGGTGGAGGTGGCCACAGGAAATAAGTCCTCCGTCTGTGCTTTCATTTTTACATAAAATGTTTCACTGGGTTTTCTCCCCCAGTAAAATTAGACCCTGACACATATTCAGGGAACTGCCTGTACCCATTTCTCCAAGAACAGAGAGTCCAGCCCATTGAGCCCATGAAGGACACCAAACCCATCAAGGGGCCGAGCCACCTGCCCGGCCCAGCACCACGAAAGAAAAGGAAAACAACAACAAAAGCCATTTACCAGAGTCAGGGGCTGAGAGCGCAGGCCGTCCCCATCCGTGTTGATGGCGGAGAGGTAAGGTGGCTTCCGCCCGTGGAGGTGTAATCCGCGGGGGCACGAGGCACGGCTTCTCGTCCCAGAACTTGGTCTTTCTCTGCCACGAACCCCTCAGGCTGTCTGGTGACCTGCCAATGATACTTTTGAATGAATACAATACAATACATAGGATTACAAAGGACACCAGCAATATTGCAAGACTGCGGCAGGATGGGAAAACATGCGTCACAGCACGGACCACCTCTCCGAGTGTGTCGTCAGACAACAGAACCCGGAGCAGCGGTGACATTGGCGTCAGCTTGTGTTCGATTGTGTAACGAGGAACGCACATGAGATTCTGAGATGCGACCACCATCGTGTAATACGATCACATCTGTGACCCACACTGGAGATAGAGGCACAAGTCACGCACTGTGACGTGCTGTGGTTTGTTGCCTGCATTTATGATGGAAAGAAACGCCAAATTTCGGTTGGAAAGGAGGGAAAACCCAGTCAGTCATTTCTTCTCATCCAAGGCCCACGCCCCTGATCGACTTGCATCTCTTACTCCTCAGACGGGGGAGCTTCTGTTTGGGGGCGGGGCCACGGCCACCTGCGTCCCCGCTGCACCCCCAGCACGTGGCCCAAGTTGGTGTGCAACAAGTGTTCGTTGGGTGAGCGGTAAGGCCCTACACTTGGCTGTCGCATGAAGATTGCAACTCAGATGTCCTCCCCTGTCACCTCTACTTTTTATGGAAAATCTTGGGGACGAGGACTTTCATTTTCTACATAAGTTGTCTTTACCGTAATTTAGGCCAAAAGACTCTGGAAGGAAGGGCCCTTGCAGTTTATCTGTGCCCGTGCGCGCACACACACACACACACACACACACACACCATCAAAAAGTCCAAGGAATCTATTGGAAAGGAACTCAAAGGAAGAGAGAATTTAAATTAGGTAGGAAATTAGATTCTCCTTAAGCCTGCTGCTGGGATTTACGTGTGAAATTGGGATTTTTGTCTGAGTCATAGAGTGAGGGGCTCTATTTAAAACTAAGTAAGAATTAACAAGTGGCTTCCTAAGAGTTTGAGACGCTACGACGTGAAGTAGCCTGGCCATGTGGCCCGTGCCGCAGGGAGGGCAGGGGGTGAGAGGAGGTGTCCCTGTGGACACTCTGACCCCCTGTAGCATCTTCACAAGGGACGGAAGCATCAGCAGCCTTGGCTGATGGCAGATGTCACGGGACATCACGAGACAAACACTCAGACCCTGGAGCAGAGACACAGGTCCACTATAACACATTGGACTGGGACCAGGCTGCCCCGTGCGCCCTGCACACCGGGGACAGTCACATTGGGCCCCACGCTTCCAAGAGTCTTGCACTTGTGTTCATTTCTGCTGTGGCCACCTTGAAATGCTTAATAATGAGAATTCTTAAAAACAAGAATTTACTGGGCCCTCAAATGATTTAGCCTGGTCCTGACGGCCTGACAGGACGGTTGCCCCGCGGGTCCCACAGTGAACGCTCTGGCTTCTGGAATCCCTGGGCAAGGTGGGGACAGGGGCGGGGAGAGGGCGCGAGAATGGGTCCTTTGGGTAACTGAGTCCACAAAGGCACCGAGGGGCAGCGGCCAGGATTTGTTTGGCACCGCCTAGGGGAAAGGCTCATCGGTCCAGGAGCAGATCCCCCACATCCTTGTATAGACCAGAGTGGAGGCCAGCTTCCCAGGCTGCCACAGGCTGGGAGAAATGTCACTTAAGGAGACCCAGCTCCTAGGGAGTCTGGATGGCTCAGTGGGTTAAGCATCCGACACTTGACTTCAGTGTTCTGATCATGATCTCATGGTTCGTGAGTTCAAGCCCTGTGTAAGGCTCTGCAGTGACCGTGTAGAGCTTGCTTGAAATTCTCTCTCTCCCTCGCTCTCTGCCCCTCCCCCACTGGCCCTCCTTCTCTCTCTCAAAATAAATAAATACACTTAAACAAACAAGAGAATGCTCAGTCCCTCAGCTTGGATGCCATGCTTCTAGTCAGCGTGCAGTCATACAAGGGGTACATGAACACCTTGAACCCTCAGCGAGGCCAATGCCAGGAAGACAGCAGACTATGGTCTCAAGGACGGTCTCCCAAATGCCAAAAACACGTTCAGGTTTATATCAGGAAAACGTGGGGCAAAGGTGGGCGGGTCCATGCGGGGAGGCCATAGAGGTTAAGTCCGTCATCATCTTGGAGTCCATCACAGCTGGGGGCTTGCTGGCTCAGGGCAGTCCTTGTTGCTACGGGGTAGTTTCTGTTCCCATCAGGGAATGCTCTACCTGCAGAGTCTTCCGCCTGAGCCAAGAGCCAAGCTGGAAAGAAGAACCCAACCAGGGAGTTTGAGGTCAAAATGGAGGCAGCCACAGTCCTCTTCCGTGCTCAGCAGCCATAGGCACCAGACTCCAAGATGGCACCCATGACTTTGCTCCTAATGTAACTCTCCTCTCCTCAAGAGCAGACCAGGTTCAACGAATACAGCAGAAGGGGGAATCCGCCACTTCTGAGATTAGGTTTAAGATGACCAAAGACACTGCAACTTCCATTTTCATAGCACTCTGTCTCCCTTGTCTCTCTGTCTGTCTCTGTCTCTCAGATTACTCATTCTGAGGGAGCCTGTTGCCCTGGAGAGACCCAGGTGGAGTCCACGGGTGCCCACAGGGTGCCCTGGAGAGCCCCAGCCACCAGCCAGTGAGGAACTGAGGACTCCAGCCAATAGCCATGTGAGTGAGGTCTCTGGCAGTGACTCCTCCTCCAGCCCTTTCGAGGCCTGTAAGATGCTGATCTGGCCAACAGCTTGCCTGTCACCTCACCAGAGACCCTGAGCCAGGGCCATGCAGCTAAGCCTCTCCTGGACTCTAGACCCTCAGCAACTATGACAAATTAGGGAGACGATTCGTTCTCAGAAATACCAAGTTAAGGCTGTGCTCTCTAGTTAATAGATTGTAACAGGTTTATAATGTATTGGAAATATGTACGAACCCCACCCCCCACAACGGAGTCTCAAACCTTTAGACACTTCACTTACCGGTTCTTCCCTTTTCCGGTTCGATCGGGCTTTGCAATGAGCATGCGCCAATGAACAAAGGGAAGAGGAACTGCAATTCTCTTGTTGCCTCAGGGAAGGTATATTTGTTCCAATCAGACCACTGGGTTTTTTGCCCTACACGAGCATAGGCGACATCCGGGTCGGGCTGTAACCTCTAGTCCTCAGCCAATGAGGGCCCAGGGGCGGGGCTTGCAAGTAGGAGATAAATTGTCTGCTGTAACCGCCCCTAGTGCGCCTGTCAGACACCTGCTCTCGCAAAGAACATTGATTAAAACCTCCCTTCCCTGTGCTCTGCGTCTCCGGGAGCCCCCTGTGATTGGGAGGATTCTTTCTAACAGAAACGGTGAGAGAGAAAACATGTTTGTTGTTTTAAGTTCCTATGTTTTGGGGTACTTGGTATAGATCAATAGAGAGTACGCCTGCTTCTGATTTCTCACTACCCCACCCCCAGTAGCCCGGAGCATCCAGGAGAGCCCAGGCACCATCCATGTCCGCGCCCCAGTACATCCAGGCACACGCAGACATCTGTAAGGACTTCCAGAAAGTCACTGAGGACAGCTGTCCTTGAAGGATGCTGGGACTTCCAGGCGAAGACAATTTGCCCCAGTAACGGTGACCGTGATCACTTTCTTCCGTACTCTGGTCAGCGAAAATATAAATCCACATCTGCCAAGTGTGCTTCTTAGTGTACATTCTCCCAAAAGTCAGTATTATAAACTTGAACATGATCCAGGTTTATCTAATATTTACAAAGCACTTACTAAGAACCGTACACCTAATCCCGTTAAAAGCCCAGTGAGCTGGAATTATCAATTTAATTTCAAATGAAACAAGGTGAGAAGTAAAGGAATTTGACCGAAGTCTCAAAGCTAGTGACAGGCGGGAAAGGAAATGAAGCCCAATGTCTGGTGAGTCTAAGATCCACTGTCTTTCTACCGCACCATCTTCCCCCAGGGCAGGAGGACGCAGAAAGAGGGCGGGGAGGCTGGAGAGGGTGGTGTTTCTGGATTCCAGGAGGTTATCTGTTGGCTCCCTCTGGGGTCCTTTCTTCTCCTGCTTCAAAGTAGAGACAGAAAACTCCTAGGTGAGTAGAAGTCCGGGGTGGACACCTGCCAATGGTTTTACTTTGTAGCTGGGTCCCTGGGTGGGGCCGAGGGAGCACCCCCAAAGATCACAGCGGGATGGAGGAAGGAGGTGGGACCCTCAGGTATAGGGACAGGAGGCGGAGTCAGTGACCTCAGGCTTTCCAACAGCCAGAGCGGACTGCCAGCGGGCTGCTTGGAGGAGGGGCTCCCAGCCTGCGTGGCCAGGGCGCCACAAAGGGCATCACCCTCCAGTAGGCCAGGCTCCCCACATATGGAGTATCCTCTTCACAGCCTCTCCTAACACTGTTTTACAACAAAGCCCCGCCTGATGGTAGTTTTGCCTTTAGGATTCCTCAACTGAGACCATGGGCAAGGATGACAGTCATTATAAATTTAGTAATGCCTTTAAAAGGATATATTTTATTAAACACAAAAGCTCATACAAACGTGTTTAAAATAATCCTAAGTACAGAGAAAGCTCCGAAACATGCATTCTCAGTGGGGCTGAGAGCGTGGTGGCAAATACATCACCGGCCGCCAGGCGCCACCAGACGGAAGTCAAGCACGTCCTACAGGGCCCTGAGCCCGTCCAGACCCGCTTCGGTTCCTCTCCCGATGCTGGAGGGTCTCTCTGCGAGGGAGCAAATCCCGTAGAACATTTAAGGTTTCCATGCAGCCCCCATCTAACCCAGGCCCCTGTGGCTACCCCCACTCAGCCCGCCCGGCTGGAAAGGAAGCCCAGGGCCACCAGGACTGGCCACCCACTGCCATGGCCCTGATCCCCGCGTCACCTGGGCAGATGGCCCTGCGGTCTCTATAGGTGCTCACTAGTGACTTCCCAGAGGTCCCTGTCCGGGCCACGACCGCTAACCTCTCCTGAGGCCTAGGGCTCAGAAGCAGGGGAACGAGGCCCACAGGTACAGGGGTGAACTGACTGACCCCAGAGAGACGGAGAATCGCTGGAAAAGCAGTGTCCCCTCTTTAAAACAGTGGCCCAGCTTCACTTTGGCAGGAGGCCAGGGAGACCGCCATTACACTGCCCACATCTGTGTATTCATTTTACAGAGACCCCAGCTCAAACCCAAATAAATGCCCGTGGGGGGGTTAGAACCTAAAACAGTCCTTGGTTTGGGGGTGTCTTGGGGTGGCTCGTGACCACATGTGAATTGTCATTGTATTCCTGTCCCCGCCCCACAGCAGGGCTTCCTACGCTTTAATGGACGAAGGAAAGAATGGATGGATGGACGAGCCACGGGAAAAATACACAAGAAGCAAAGAGGCAAATCAAGGTGTGTGTCGTTGCCTGTTTCCAGGAAGGATGCACATTGCCCCTGACCTGCCACCACGTGTGCGCCTGGGCAGCGGGTCCCAGGACCTTCTCAACGGCGCGTGACCCCAGAGCTGACCCCATGGCTGTGTGCCGCGCCTTGGGAATGGTCCCGGATGGCATCCACGTGGCCCACCTATGGCTGGGGCCATGGCTCTGAGCCCAGGGAAGGGAGAGGGAGTGAGAAGCCTGACCTGGGGCCCGAAGTCACCACCTCCCTGAGCCTGGTGGGGGAGCAGGCCACCGCTCTCAGGAGGAAGGGGCATCCGGGTCAATGAGGGGGCCGAGCCCTTCTGGGGGCTCAGAAAATCGAAGGCGCTGGCATTCCTAAGGACGGTAGAAACAGAAGCAGGAGGAGCCCGGGTGGTGGGTCCCACCTCTCTGCAGAGACATCAGGGATGGGGACCCAGAACCCCTGTGCAGAAGTACCTCCGATCAACAGGAAGAAGAGAAAACCCTGCCCTGCGGTGCTGCCTTCCTGACCGCAGGGCCAGAGGCAGAGAGCTGGCTGTCCTCTGCCCCCCCCTTCCCCAACCCGTCCCCCTGCTTTTCCGGGGGCCTTCCCTTACCCTGCAGGGACCGAGCCACAGTGTGAGACTTTCTCCAGCAGCAAACTGCTGTCAGAGATGCAGTCACCCAAAAGGGACAGTAAAAGCCCCCTGATAGGACCATGAGTCTTTCGGATGCAATCAGCCCATGATGGGAAAAGGGAGGCTTTAATGCCCAGGCTCGTCTGAGGATGTGCTGAGGGTGCAGACCTATTAGTCACCAGCGGCTGCCCTCGGCCAAGAAGCTGGGTTCTCTCGGAGTCTTAGTTTCTCACTTAGGGACCATAATAGTCTCTATCCTGTAAGGTTACAGGCGAGAACTAGAAATCGTGGGGGCGGGGCAGGCCCACGCCCTTTCCGGCTGCCCCGCCCGGCCAACAAACCTGAAGCCAGTTTTATTCAGGTTCCCAGGCAGCCCTATGCTTCTGGAGAAGCAGCGCCCCTCCCCAGGCCCCCAGGGGTGGCTCTTATTGGTTTAAGCCAGATGAATGGGTGACCTCTTTCTTCTTAGGTTATGAACGAATGTGTAACTTCTTTCTGGCTAAAGGGACACAAGGAGAAGTCTCTGGGGGGAATTTGGGGAACGTTTCCCTCATCTCAAAATGAGGATCTCAAAAAGATCCATAAGGAAGGGACTTTTTCTTTTACTGACCTTTGGGTGCTGTTGGGTGATGATGTGATGCTTGGAGCTGCTGCAGCCATGTTGTAACCCAAGGGGTAATACTGAACACCAAAGCCAAGGGGCTAAGGACTGACAGAGTATAACGATGAAAAGAACCCTAATCCTCGGCGACAAATTGAGCTATTGAAGTAATTACCCTTGGCATGTCCCTACCTTGGGACAACTTGTTAAGTGAGAGAATCCTACTTGCTGGTTAAGCGCGTATGTATAGCCAAAGCCCAGAGCACAGGCTCTGGAGCTAGACTGGCAAATCCAGACTCTGCCACTTAGGCCTTTTGGCACGTTCACTGCACCCCTCTCAGTCCCCTCAGCTGTAAAACAGGCACGGAGACCACACCTATACCCATTTTACTGAGATGGTTGCTAGGATGAAAAAGGTTGATGTACTGGAAGTATTTCAAACAGCGTCTGGAACATTGTAAGCGCCATTTACTTATGTTTTTAACGTTTATTTATTTTGAGAAAAAGAGAGAAAGAGCCTGTGCATGAGAATTGGGGAGGAGCAGAAAGAGAGAGGGAGAGAGAGAATCCCAACCAGGCTCCCCGCTGTCAGCATGGAGCCCGATGCGGGGCTCGATCCCACGAACCGTGAGATCATGACCTGAGCCGAAATCAAGAGTCTGACGCTTAACTGATGGAGACACCCAGATGCCCCTCTAAGTGCCATTTAAGTGGTAGCTGTTATAGCTGTTATTAAGCTATTTTGAGCCCCTACTGTTTTTTATTTTTTAGCTGAAAGCACCCTGATGTGGCAGGTGCTGCACGGGCGGTGGGTGCCGAGTCCACTGTTTACCAGACGGAGGGAGTGTGTGCACGTGTGTGTGCTTATGTGTGTGTGTGTGTGTGTGTGTGTGTGTATGTGGGGGGGGAGGGGTTGAAATGACATCAATTATCAAATGAGCTCCTCACGAGGAGAGTGACCACGCGCGTGCTCTGCACCCGCAGAACAGGATTTCGTGGGGACGCCGAGGCCTCTCCAGGAGGGTGCTGCTCCGAGTGATCCCTTCCCTTGGCTTCTGGAACCAGCAAGCAGAGCCCAGCGAGGCCCCTCAAGGGCCTCCACATGGCCAGGCAGTCTAATACTAACTTGCCCCTTCAACCTCAAGGCCAAGTCTTCAGACCCCTTTGATCCCCACGGCCATCCCATGAGGTCTAAGCATCCCTCCTGTATCGGGGCGAATACCAGATTTGGGGTGAAAGCAGTGGTCTTCTCCCTGGCCCCAGGCTGGAGACCCCCATCGCTTCCCGGACAGGGTCACACTCACTGGCCGCCTGCAGGAGGCCTCGTGGTGTCTTTGTTGAAAACAGACGCCGCCATTTCTCAGCCAGATGAGCTTGGGCATGTCCTTTACCGCTAGGCCGCCATCTCCTCGTCTGTGAGGAGAAACAGCACTGCCCGCCTTTCGAGGGGTGTGTGTTTGCCTCCGCCAGGCATCGAGTTTGTGCAACCTGAGAGGCAGAGAAGCCTAGAGCAAAAAGGTGACTCAAAGGACCAGAATTGGCCCTAAACCCAACTGAGCTCTGGACTTGTAACTAGAAATTCTCAGCAGAGACTTGTTCTTTTTACCCTTACCCAGAGTCCAGGCATAGACAGGCAGGAATCCTTTTTACTTTTTAATGTTTCTTTATTTTGAGAAAGAGACAGAGACAGAGACAGAGCCAGAGATAGTGTGAGCAGGAGAGGGGCAGAGAGAGAGGGAGACAGAATCTGAAACAGGCTCCAGGCTCTGAGCTGTCAGCACAGAGCCCCACAAGGGGCTCGAACTCATGGACCGTGAGATCATGACCTGAGCTGAAGTCAGATGCTTCACTGACTGAGCCACCCAGGTGTCCCTAGACAGGCAGAATCCTAAACCTGTCCCTTGATGGTGGTGGTGGTGGTGGTGGTAGGCCGGGAAGGGGGGGAGGTCATCTGGCTTTACACTGGGATGGGCCTCTCCTTTGACCTTGAACCTTGAGTGGGTCTTGGATTTTATTGCCAGTACCCACCTACGGGCCCGGTTACAGCCAACACCAGGACACAGGGGTGGGCCCCGGCAAGCCCAGCCTCAGTGCCACTTTCTCTCTGGATTTGTGTTTTCTTGGCTTTTCAGCCTCCAACGATTTTTCTATTTTTCTGCCAGGTTAGCCCTGCATTTTCTCCAGCAATTTTATCCAGCATTTGTATGTGTTCTATGCGTTCAGACTCTGTTTACCTTTATTTTTTTTAATATAGTTTATTTTCAAGACAGAGAGAGACAGAGCATGAGTGAGGGAGGGTCAGAGAGAGAGGGAGACACAGAATCCGAAGCAGGCTCCAGGCTCTGAGCTGTCAGCACAGAGCCCAATGCAGGGCTCGAACCAACGAACCGTGAGATCATGACCTGAGCGGAAGCCGGAAGCCAGATGCTTAACCGACTGAGCCACCCAGGTGACCCTGGACTCTGTTTACCATTAGAAATACATGGTTTTTATAGCGGGTTGGGAAGGTCTGAGGTCAAAGACACTGCTCCGAAGACCTACAGGCAAGAAAATATGAACAGGGGCTCAGGGGTACTCCCGAGAGCACCTTCCGAGCATGCATCCGGGAGGCTGTCTGCCACAGTCCATGCCCGCCCCCTCCCCCCACCAGCCAGGGCCCCGGGGACCTCTGATCAGCAGGAGGGAGACTTCTGCCTGGAGCCCTGGGGGCACCCGCATAAGGAAGACACACAGACCCAAGTACCAAGTACCCAACAGAAGGCTGTGTCCAAACAAGACGGGGGTCAGAACGCGCAGAGCGGAAGCCGACCTCAGAACCCAGGGCCCTGAGCAGCTGCGCATTGAAGAGGCAGGGGGCTGAGTGAAGGAGCCGTCTGGAGTGGCAGAGAAGGGCCCAATCCACGCCTCAGGCACTGTTGGCTAGGACTGAGCCCCTGTGCTCCAGGCGGCACCGAAGGCCCAGCCTTGTTTATGACTTTTTTTTCTTCAAATTTTTATTTACATTCTGGTTAGTTGGCATATAGCGTAACATTGTTTTCAGGAGTAGAATTTTTTAAATTATTTTTTAAATGTATTTATTTATTTTGAGAGAGAGAGGGAGAACAAGTGGGGGAGGGGCAGAGAGAAGGAGAGAGAGAGAAGCCCAAGCAGGCTCCACACTGTCAGCACACAGCCCGTTATGGGGCTCGAACCCGCGAACTGAACCAGGATCTGAGCCAAGATCAAGAGTCAGACGCTTAAGTGACCACGCTGTCTGGGCGCCCCTCCAGGAGTCGAATGTAGTTATTTCATCACTTACACATAACACCCGGGGCTCAACACGACCCGTGCCCTCCGTAATCCCCATCACCCATCCAGCCCCACCCCCCGCCCCGCAGCCTTGTTCACAGGGGCAAGGTCACACATGAGCAACATCTCCCATGCCAGCTTTTCCAGAAGCAGATCCCAGCATCACCGAACTGGGTCGGTCAGGGCGGGGGTGACTGGCCAGTGCTGAGCCAGAACCACAAGAGGGAGTTGGGGCCCAAACAGAAAAGCCTTGGTTTTCTGGGGCCCTAGGGTCCTCTAGAGAAATACTGTTATTGAGGTTCAAGAGTGGATGCAGTGTGAGCCAGACGGGGTCCTGGGAGCCGAGAAGAAAGCTCGGGAGCCAGAACCAGAAGAAACGAATCAGCGAGAAACTCTCTTAGCGACAGGAGAAGTCAAGTCACCACAGCCATGAACCTTGCGGTGGGAGCTGCTGCCTTGTCCCGGACTTGGAGGAGCCTCTAGGGCTGCGGGGAGCACAGAATGCTAGAAACTTCTGCAGCAGCTCTGGCTGTTCCCCAGCTGGTTGGCATGACTGTGCCAGCCGCGCCCTCGCCGGCGTCCGGGGTTGGTTTTGGCATACCCGGCCCTCCACGGAGTCCCAAAGGTTCATTTCTTTTCAAAACAAAGGATGAAGACCATGACCCCATCCCTGCTCTGCACCCTGATTTTCTCCCCCGTAGAGCAGTTGGTTTGGAACAGCTGATAATAGTAAAGCTCTGACTAACCTTGAGGAGAGAACACAAAATTCCCCTAAATCCTTCTTTATTTCCCCTGGGCCGGCTCAAACCACAGGCAGGGGGTGGAGGGAAGATTCTGACTGTTGGGAAGACCACCTTGGCGGAAGGGAATGCCCAGCAATGCCTCTTGGATTGGGAATCACCCAGCGACGCTCAGGACCTTTCAGAAATGATGGAATCCTGGGGCCACGTGTTCCCCCGGGCCACCGAGCGCAGCACCTTCACCTGCCGTTTGGGAAAAGGGAGGCCAGAGAAGGGAAGTCGAGCCCAGGTCCCTGGGAGGCGTGCAGCCCCACCGTCTCCTCCGACAGTCAGGGAAACTGAGGCCCAGCAAGCCTACAAGATTGGCCTCTAGCCACTCAGCAGCCAGCACGCGTGTGGCCCGGGCTCCAGACCTGATTCCCTTTCTTCTCTTTGATGTCCCACCCCCAAATTACCGGCCTTCCCCGTACCCTTGAGGAACCAGCCCACAAATGCCTGTGTCGCCTTCGCCATGGCTTCCAGACCGTACCCCAGACTGTCACAACCCAGACAGACATCCCCCACCTCGGTTCCCGGAGTGAACTTTTCCATGTTTTCAAAACTCTGCCTTGGTGCAGTGGCTTCACAACATCAGAATTATATGTTTCCAAGAGCGGCTCTTGTAAAACATGCAATTTTGAGAAGAACATTAGTTGTGAGCTTTAACAATTATTCCCTCTCCAATTAGGAAAGCGGAGTTCGGCTCCAGAGCAAGGCAAGATTTCTAACCCTCCACGGCAAGTCGGCACGAACGCTCTCGTTTAAAATGAAAACGAGGGGCGCCTGGGTGGCTCAGTCGCTGGAGTGTCCGACTCTTGATTTCGGCTCAGGTCATGATCCCAGGGTCATGCGTGGAGCCTATTGGAGATTCTCTCTCTTCCTTCCTCTGCCCCTCCCCCCTACGCATACTCTCTCTCTCTCTACAAATAAAAAGGAAATAAATGCATTTTTAAAAATAAAATAAAAAAGAAACCCCAGGCTTCACATGACAGGCTTCGCTTTAACACAAGCCTCACTGAGTTTCAGCTCTAATTAAACTATTTCTCTTTGGGAACACAGATTTCTAAGATCCTTCCGTCTGTAACAGCTTCTTGCAGAGATTAGGAGGCAGATTTGGAGCCAAAGCTGGCTCTTGACCAGCCGTAAATCTTAGATTTGGTGGGCACGTGGAGCCAACCGGGTCAGTGCCTTCCAGGCACGGATGAACGAGGCGCACAGAGGACTCGCCTAGAGCTGCCCGGGGTAAGGGTGGCACACGGTGACCAGTGATGACATGGCTAATGTCCCAGCATATCCAGGGACGAGCTGAACCGGGTTGTAAAAAGGAGACAGAGCACGCTCTTTGTATTTATGCAGACCTACGCTCAAACTGTTGTCCTGTTGACCCTGGACAGGTCACTCCCCGTTCCGGGGGTGCATTAAGCTCTTGTGTTCAATGGGAACAATGTGTACGACACGCATGTTGTGATAAACAGATTATAGAGACCTTGCTACTGAGGGCAGGGGACAGCCTGAGGGGGAGACTGGGGTGGCTGAGCCTCTCCAAGACTGGAAATCAGTGAATTCTGCTATGGTGACACCAGATTCTAAACCTGCTCGTTATTTGTCCTGAATTCCACCCCAGACGTGTCTGAGCACGATGTATTCTCTGCCAGGCTTAGCACCGCTGTGATGGGGACCAGACACAAGGTCGGGGGACCAGGGTGGGGTGTAGCCGTATATTGGATTAGAAAGTGCACTGAATGGATCCGAAGAGACGGCGTGAGATCCACTCTGGTCTTAATGCCTGGGTCACGACGGCCCAGACATTTCTGGTCTCTGGGGCTTGAGCAATGGTTCTCAACCATGGGTGCACTTTAGACTCACTTAGGGAGGTTTAAAAGAGTATCAGTGCCCAGGCCTTACCCCTAGAAATTCTGATTTATCTGTCTCGGATGGAGCCCACACATGGGTATCCGTGGGTGATTCCAAAGGGCAGTCAAGATAGAGAACCCCAAGACTGAATGCGCTCCAAGGCCTATGCCTTGCAGGAGCAGACAAGCCGGCCCACCTGGGAGTCAGGAGGCTTTGGTTCCATTGTCTTGCTGTGTGGCCTTAGGAAAATCACCCTCCCTCTCTGGGCATCTGCTTGTCCCATCTGCAAAGTGGGAAAGGGTGAAGACTGGGTGTCTTATTCAAATTATGTGAGTCTGTGAGACCCGATCTCCTCTACCAAGCAGATCCACCAAGAGAACTGAGCTGCTGAGATCCCGGTCCAGTTTGCCCGGAACCCTTGGCCCGAGAGCTTTGGTACACCACATTCTCTGAGGCTTCCAGAACAGGTTTGAGTAAGAATTCCAGTTGTGCTTCCCCATGAGTCCAAGAGGACTCAGTCTGGGTCTCCCACACTGGTGTCCTACACAAAAAGTAATTTAAGGGTTTCCTGGGTGGCTCAGTTGGTTAAGTGGCCGACTTCAGCTCAGGTCATGATCTCTCAGTGTGTGGGTTCAAGCCCCGTGTCTGGCTCTGTGCTGACACCTCAGAATCTGGAACCTACTTCAGATTCTGTGTCTCCTGCTCTCTCTGCCCTTCCTTACCCTCTATCTCTCAAAAATAAATAAACATTTTTAAAAAAAGTAATTTAAGCAGATTTCCCTGTCTTTGCTGCAGTTCATGAAGAGGAAACCCGGCACGAAGGATCTCTCTGTACAGAGGAGACGGATAACAGAAGGCAAACTTTGCTGAGGACCCACTGTGGGCCCTTAGAGAGCTCACCCACCTACCCCGTCCCTCAGTTTCCCCCATGGCACCACAAAGAGATCTCTAGCTACCTCAAGGATAGTGAAAGCAGTGAAAGCCCGGAGGAGGTAACAGTGGTAAAGTACTGAGAACACAGTAAGCACTCGGCTAGTCTCAGCCCTGTGATTCGGGGGAGACGGCCATCTTTCCTGTAGCGGGCAGTGTCCCCATACACGTCCAGGCGTGAACTCCGCCAGTCCTCATAAAGTCCCATGAGGAGAGTGATGTCATGAGCCCCATGTTATAGACAAGGAAGCAAGCGCAGAGAGGGTTAGCAGCTTCCCCAAGCCCACACAGCAGGTAGGAGGGGAGCTGGGACTCGAGCTCCAGAGCCGGGTTCAGAGTCTGGCCCTCAGCTTAGCCGCAGGCCTTCCTGGGCGGATGAGAAAGTACCCTCAGCCCTGGAGGGAGCCAAGAGGAAAGGCCAGGAGGCAGGGCTGGGTCCTTCCCCTGACGGGGCCTGGGCCCTCTGTGGGAACTAGGCGCTGGAATGACTCACAGGTAAATTACGAATGCTGCGGCTGCTGCTGCTGGTGACAGTCGGCGCTCGCCCCGTGGAGCCTGCCTCCAGAAGGGGCAGGGCTGGGCCCGGGCTCTGCGGACGTTCCGCTGGACAGGTGGCCGGGGAAGCTCCCCGAGGAGGCAGCATGTGAGTCACCGAGGGGAGAGAGCAGCCCTGAACTCTCTGCAGAAGGCTGGTCCAGAGAGGGGAGGCCAATGCAGGACCAAGGCTTACGAGACCCTCTCTGTGCCCAGGAACGGGAGGCTGACCCGGGCCTGGGAGGGAAGGGAAGGCAGGGGGCGCGGGCGGAGGGGCCAAGGAGGCTTCTGGGGAGGAAATGGCACAGACTGATGAGCGGTGTGGCTCTGGACGGTTAGGTTGAGATACCCCATAGATACCCAAGTGCCATTAAGGACAAGGGCAAGGAGCCCGCAGTCCAGGGGAGGGGCTGAGCTGGGCTCTCAGGCGCAGATCCACGAAACGACGGCACGTGTCCATGCAGCTGGGAGTAGCCCATTCGAGGGAAAGGTGATGCAGGAGAGAAGGGGGGGACGCGCCCACCCATCCCTGTCCCCGAGAAGGAGCACGGACAGCTCCTAGAATAAGGCTGGTGGAGGAGCGGCCAGAAGTGCGGAGGGAGGAGAAGGTTCCAGATGGTCACCAAGGAGAGCCAAGGAGCGAGGGCACCTCAGCACGTAGGGGCTGGGATTTGAGTGTGGCGGTCGTGGATGGTGATGGCCATGATCACCCAGAGTGGCTGTCACAGGTGAGGACTGCGTCGGATTCCCTGATTTATGTAAGGCGCTGAAGCCGTCCCCACCTGCGGATGAGCCGGGCCGCGGGGACAGTGACGCCGCTGCAGGTGCGAGCACGGCTGTGGGGACAGAGTCGCAGAGCAGGGGTGACAGGTCACGGAGGCTGCGGGCTCCGGGCGTGACGGGTGCGGGCCCGCTGCTCCCTGGGGCGGGACCTGTTCCTGCTCTCGCGAGAGGCGCAGAAGCCCCCGTGTGTGGTCCGCCTCCTGGGCGCTCTCACCCGTGCTCCCGACCCTCCAGAAGACGCGGTTTCCCTGCAGGGTCGTTTTCGATGATTCTTATCTTCAGTGAGCTGGAACCTTCTCGAATGTTTCAGATCCACTTAATAGCCCTTACCTGATTTCCTACTGGTTGTTAGTCTTTTTTTTTTTTTAATGATTGGTAGGCACTGCTTATTTACACATTTATTCATTTTGCTACTCTTAATTTTTAAGCCCCATTCCCCTTTTTTTGGGCTGTAAATAATAAAAACTGTCAATTTTTAAAGTTCTGCCCAGGTGGCTCAGTGGTTGAGCTTCCAACTCTTGATTTTGGCTCAGGTCATGATCTCATGTTTAGGGGGTTCAAGCCCCGCCTCTGGCTCTTCCCTACCTGCTCGGGATTCTCCTTCTCCCCCCACCCCCGTCTCTGTCCCCTCCCACTCTCTCTCTCTCTCTCTCTCTCTCTCTCGCTCACTCTCTCAAAATAAATAAATAAACTTAAAAAATAAAAACTAGAAGTTCTGCCCAATGCCCTCTTCTGTATGAGGACAGGAGGAAAGCCCATTCGCCAGCCCAGAGATGCCAACACCCTACTGGCACCTGGGCAACAATGCTGGTCTTTCCTTTGCCAACACCGCCCTTTCCTCTTTGTTCTTCAAACCCGTCTGACATCTTTGCATCCAATTCCCTCTCTTAAACTCTCTCTGAAATACCTGCAAGGGTTTCGTTTCTCTAGACACTGTCTCAGCTCAGCTGCTGTAACAAAATAACCACAGACTGGGGGGGGGGGGCGCTCAAAATCCAGACATTCGCTTCTCCCAGTTTCAGAAGCCGCAGGTCTGACATCAGGGCGCCAACCTGGCCGGGCGCTGGCGAGGCCCTCCTCCTGGCTTGCACACGGCCGCCTTCTCACCCTGTCCTTCCCTGGAGAAGAGCCAACAAACCCCAGTTTCTCTCCCCACGTACCCAGGCACTCATCCAACCTGAGGGCTTCACCCCCGTGCCCTCCTCTGACCCCAGTCACCTACTTACTCCTCCAAATACCAGGCAATTCCTACTGCCTAACGTGCCTTTGCCCTGTTCCTGGCGGGGGGCACTGACTGAGCCTCCAGCCCTTTGGCTTAAATGTCACCTCCTTTGAGAGCGGCCTGCCTCACCGTGCTGTCCAGGCGGGTTTGTCCTCTCACAGATTAATCTCCGGCTTTGCACCCCAGGAGTCTTCTTCACTAGACTTCACTATACATAATTTGTAATTATAACTAGTTTTTAAGAGAAAGAGTGTGAGCAGGGCAGAGAGAGAGAGAGAGAGAGAGAGAGAGAGAGTCTAACGCAGGCTCCACACTCAGCGCAGAGAGGACGCACGGCTCAGTCCCATGGCCCTGAGACCGTGACCAGAGCAGAAATCAAGAGTTGAACACCCCACCGACCGAGCCACCCAGGTGCCCCGTCATTATTTTATTACTTTGGCAACTTACAACCGTAGGCTGAACTAGAAGCTCCTTGAAGACAGTGTCCATCTGCTTCACTGTCGACACCCCAGGGCCTGGAACAGCTCCTGACACGGAGCAGGTGCCAAATGAATGAACGGCCGGAGGAGACGCTAAAGACGCGTGTACACACGGAGATGGCGGGTGTGGAGTCCTGACGGCCACCAAAGGTACTTCTCATGTTGCTTTTATTGTGACTATCTCTGGCTCTGCGTTATTTCTTTCAACTCCTGTCATGGTGTCCTGGGCCCCCAATGACTGCTCTAAACATCGGTGAAATTGGTTGTTGTCCCTCCCCAGGGATTCATTTGTCAACTCTGAGCTGGAGGAGGGGGTGGCTGCCACAGAGGTTGCCATGGCAATGGCTGGATGGCGACATGGGTGATTGTGGCCCCCCACAGGGACTGGGATGCGCCGACTTCACATCTGTGGCAATGGAAAGGGCAGCTTTGGGGCCACAGGGGGGCTTTGCTCATGGACTCTGGGGAGGGTGGGGCAGGCAGGGGGGCTTCAAGTTCCCCAGTGGAGGAGACCCAGGCCTGTGGTGTCCACAGCTGTGTGTGAGGATTTCTGACAAACCAGACCAAAACACAGGTGCTTGGCAGTTAGTGAGTGATGAGGATGTACAGGGTCAGTTACCACCAGAAAGGCAGGAATCAGCAAGCCCCTGGCCAGATCTCACCCCATCCTATTTGTGTTAATAAAGTTTTATTAGAACAGGGCCATAACCATTTATTACGTATTGCCTCTAGTTGCTTTTGAGCTACCACGGCAAAGCTGGGTAGCTGGGTAGCTGGGACAGAGACTGTGTATGGGCCCCCAAGCCTAAAATATTTACTCATCTGGACTTTTAAGAAAAAGTTTACCAGCCCCTGGGTATGAAGGGTCTGAAAATCACGGAGCAGGCCAGAGATCTTTTGTACAGCCTTCTATGGAAACTTGCACTTTCATTTTTTTCTATTTTTTTTTTTAACATTTATTCATTTTTGAGACCCAGAGGAACAAAACATGAGCAGGGGAGGGGCAGAGAGAGAGGGAGACACAGAATCTGAAGCGGGCTCCAGGCTCTGAGCTAGCTGTCAGCGCAGAGCCCAATGCGGGGCTCAAACCCATAAACCGTGAGATCACGACCTGAGCCAAAGTCAGACACTCAACCGACTGAGCCCCCCGGGCGCCTCTTGCACTGAATGCTATTTTGTGGCAGCTTCCTTAATGCATTGTCACCGCCACGCTTTACAACAGCTCCATTCTGCCTTTTACCTTCTTTCACGAGAGGGATCGTCTCTTAGCCTGCGCTGGCCGCTATAACGAGATGCCAGAGACCGGCTGGCTGATAAACGACATTTATTTCTCATAGTTTTGGAGGCTGGACGTCCAAGATCAGGGCGCCAGCGGATCTGATGTCTGGGGAGAACCCACGCCTCAGCTCGTGGACGGTCACTGTGCGCTGGGGCCTCTCGTGGTGGAAGGGGAGGGGGGGGGCGCCGGGTCTCTCGTGTGAGGGGCTCTGCCTTCGCCACCTGTCCCAAAGGCCCCGCCTCCCAGGACCGTCACCAGGAGGGGTAGGATGTCAGCATGTGAATCTGGGGGGAGACCCAACCACGCAGCCCGCAGCTCCAGAGTTGGCAGACGTTGCCCGGGACATACTGGTACTAAAAAACCTCTTGTTGTTTACCTGAAACTCAAATTCCACTAGCCATCCTACGATTATTATTAATAATAAATGCTCCAGCTCGCACAACCAGTAGGTAGAAAAGCCATCTTTTCACCCAGGGCTTAAAGGCCTCGCTTAAAAATACCATCACAGGCACGAGCAGGCTGCGGAAAAGCCACCGGCTTAGAAGGCAGAACGGAACTCTGGTCCGTCACCAGCGACCTGCGAGCAGGGGCGGGTCACCTCCCTCTCCAGGTGTTAGACCCACAGAATGCAAGAAGCCCATCTTCCATATCATTGATTAAAAGAATTGGGGTGCCAGAGTGGCTCAGTGGGTTAAGTGTCCCCTTCTTGGTTTCGGCTCAGGTCATGATCTCTAGGTTTCATGAGTTCAAGCCCCACGTCAGGCTCTGTGCTGACAGCTCAGAGCCTGGAGCCGGCTTGGGATTCTGTGTGTATATCTCTCTCTGCCCCTCCCCTGCTCACGCTGTCTCTCTCTCTCTCTCTCTCTCTCTCTCTCTCTCTCTCTCTCTCTCTCTCAAAAATAAGTAAAACATTAAAAAAAAAATAAAATGGGGATAAGAACTCTCACTCAGGCTGGACGTGAGGACGAGAGAGCGTGTCTGGAAGGGGCTCATCCCCGTGCCTAACACACAGAAAGATTCCAATGGGTGACCACTTTCACTGCTGCCCGTGATGATGGTGCTGTATTTATGTATTACAGACGTCCAGGCAGCGGACAGATGTGAGCGGAGTCACGCGTTAGGAAGGTTCAGGGGCGCCTGGGTGGCTCAGTCACTTAAGCGTCCAACGTCGGCTCAGGTCATGATCTCACAGTTTGTGGGTTTAAGCCCCGTGTCGGGCTCTGCGCTGACAGCTCAGAGCCTGGAGCCTGCTTCCGATTCTCTCCCCCCTCTCTCTGCCCCTCCCCTACTCACTCTCTGTCTTTCTCTCCTTCAAAAATAAATAAACATTAAAAAAATTTTTTTAAACAAACAAAGAAAGGTTCCAACAACACTGAGCGCTGCTGCCCAAGCCCCTTGCAGCCTCTGGGAATGTCAGTGAACACTTTCAAAAGCAATCTCCCCCTTCCTTCTGAAATGATCGAGACGCCTGGCCACGAAGGGCCCACGGGGCAAGATGCACAAAACAGACCTGGAAGAGGAAGCCGGGAGACGGGGAAGGGGCGGCAGAGGAGGCGGGCAGGTTCCTGTGGCTCAGCAGGCAGGGGCTGTGGGCAGCCTTGTGGCCGCTTCCCTGTGACTGCAGCTCCATGTGCCCGGTGGCTCCATGTGCTCTGTGGCCCCATAGCCCCGTGGCCTGTGGCCCTGTGGCTCTGTGTGCTCCATGTGCTCTGTGGATCTGCGGCCCCGTGGCCCCAAGGCCCTGCGGCTCCGTGGCTCCGTTGCTCTGTGGTCCCGGCAAGCAGCCTGGCCTCCTAAGCTGCCTCCTGCCTTAGGCCAAGTAGGAGGGTCACATGTTTCTGCCGCATTATTTCTCTTTCCCAAGCTGCTACCAAGGGACATTTAAAGTAAGAAGCCTGTTTCTTAAATATTCAATTCAACTACGTCTCACTCGTCCTGCACTTGTCCCTGGACTTTGTCCCAGGGAATCAGGCTGAGCAAAGTATAGCCCTGCCTTGGAGGGCCCCCCTGGGCAAGACAGCCGTCAGTAACGAACACTGGACAGCAGTGATGGGTCCAAGGGACAGGGACACGCAGGGGAAGAGGGGTCAGGGCTGGGTGCTCAGACGGGGGGAGGGGGGGCAGGAGAGACAAAGGGAACAAGGTGTGAAAACCCAGAGGGTGCGGGACAAAGAGGACCCGAGGAAGGGTGTGGTCTAGAGGGGCCGGGGGGTCAGACCACCGAGGGCCTGAGGTCCACAAGGGCTTCACAGTGAGGCACGCAGAGTATAAAGCAGGGTGCTGGGGTCAGGTTTGCATTTTGGGACTATTGTACCATTGAGCGGGGTGGGCAGGGCAGGAGGAACTTTGCTCATCTTACTCCCCTCCTAGGACCTCAAGCCCCCCCAAATGTAGGACAGTGCCTTTCCTGCCTCCCTGCCCCCAGGTCGTGCCTCTGACCTCCATCCATGGAGCAGGTGACAGATACATGTTTCCTGGATGCCTCCGTGCATAGAGGCATGAAGTACACATTTAGATCACCACTTTCAAAAATATATTCCCAACCCAAAAGATTGGTAGTGGGTACATACCTCAAAGGAGGGACAAACCTTCCCATTACTGACTTACTGCTAATCTGGGCCAGGTCCTCACGTACATGATCTTGTCCGTCCAACGCTTACCGCAGCCCTCCCATCCCCGCTGGGTGCACGAGGCTCTGGGAGTCTGCTGCCTTGTCAGGGACATTCAATGTCACGGCAGAGAAAAGATCTGAAATCAGATATTCTTGTATTAAGTCCAATGTTCTTTCTCCCAGAGGGTATGCACCTGCCTGGAAATAAGCACATATTCAGTCTTTTGAGAAAAGCATATTGTGCATCCCGTGTGTGTGTGTGTGTGTGTGTGTGTGTGTGCACGCCAGCCATCCTCTGTGATTTTCCGTTGAACTGTTGTATAAATGGAAAGTGTTTGCTCAGGGGCAGCCCTGCTAGATGCTTGGGAAACCCCACCTGAGCATCCACAGAGATTTCTGGAGCCCAGAGCCTGGGGCCGGTGTGATTAGCTAAGACAGACGCTGCGAGGCCCAGAATAGAGAGGATGCCCCAGCTGGCGTTTAGAACTGCTTTTCAGCTCGAATGTTTGTACATGAAATGATTTGCCTGTTAACATGTGTATCTCTGATTAATCTCCTTTCCCAGCGGAACGAGTCATCTCCAGGGGACGAGAAATCACAGCCACACCCGAGGCACAGGGCTGCCCTGCCCCCCTCGGCCACTCTGAGGGGCTGTCGGGCCAGGGAGGCTAGAGGCTCGGGGCCTGATGGTGCCCCTGGCTTGGGTCACTGCTGCGGTGACAGGGTCATAACCAGAGGGGCCCTCTGTGGCCCGAAAACAAGCCTTCGTGTCCTAGGAAGGCAGCTCCTGGGCAGTTTGAGGACCGGTGTGAGGCCCAGGTGCTCAGAGCACTTCCGCAACAGCCCCTGTGTCCTCGGGACCCAAGTGAGGAAACGGAGGCCAGCCGTCACCCAGCGCTGGCCGGAGAGCAGCCTCCCCATGTTGTCGCCAGTCCTCGCTGCCGCCCCGAAAGGGCCCATTCCGCGAGGCCACCGGGAACCGCAAGATTTGATCACTAGCCTGAGGCCGGCGAGCAGGAAGGGACGAGCCAGCACCCGAAGCAGGGTTTATCTGGATCCAAAGGCCACGGCCTCCGGAAGCTGGTCCAGAGCGCCGTGAGACCCAGGGCTGGGCTCCCCTGCAGGATAATCACACCTTGTGGACGTGTGCGGCGTGTGCAGGGTGAGTGTGTGTGGTGTGTGTGTTGTGTGCGATGCACGGCGGCTCTGTGTGGGGTGCGTGTGTGCGGCGCATGCGGGGCGTGCGGTGGGAAGTGTGTGGCATGGCGTGTGCATGTATCTAATGGGAAGTCTTTTTAATTTCATACCGTCTAAAATGCAGAAGCCGGGGGTGGGGTCTGCTGGGGCGCTCTTGGCTTTGGACTCGGGCCGAGGTCAGCACCCAAGCCCGGCCGTGTGGCCCGTGACAAGCACCTCACTACTGCCAAACAGGGACTGGCAGGCGTATAAAGGAATGTCTGCAAGCATCCAGCACAGCGCCAGCTGGTCACCCTCGGGGTGGGCAGCATACCCTGAGGGCCGCACCTTCCACGTGTGTCTAGAAATCATGCCTGCCTCCCCGCCACCCTGCACTCCTTCCCTGGGACCATTTCCAACTGACAGGCCCGAGCGAACCTGTAACACAGGCGTCAGGTCACGTCACCCTCCAGCTCAGCCCCTGCAAGGGTGACTCCAAGGGTGCGGTGTCACCAAGCTCTGTCACATCTCCACGGATCTCTTACTCGCCAGCCTCCGCTTGGCCCTTTGGCTGAAACACTCAGTTCCCTGCTGCCTTTGGTCTTTGAGCAAATAAATGCCCTTTTCTCAGTGAGGCCTTCTCTAACATGTGTATTTAAATTGAGACCCCGCCCCCACACACTCCTTGCCCCCCTTCTCCCTCCGAGTTCCCTTTTTCCCACTGCATTGACCACCGTCTGACATACGTGTACCTTATTCACTCTTCGGTTCTCTTCCGTGGAGAATTAGCCCCACGGTCGGTTCCTCGTTTTCTCTCTGCTGGATCTCAGGGACCTAGAAGCGTTCCTGGCACCAAGCAGGGGCTCAGTATATATTTATTAAATGAGGAGCTCGGTAAAGGGCTATCAATTTTATTGCTGTTCTGGTTATTAGGTGAAGAGTGTTAGGGAAGAGTCAAGGTGAAGGGCGCTTGTTTCTCCGAAATCCCGGGAGGATAGGCTGGCAGGGAAGGGAAAGTGGGGGGCACAGGCCTGCGCCTCCCATTATGACATCATCGCTGGGACTCTGATCCACAACCTCCTGAGTAATAAGGAGTAATTGCCCCACGGAGAGGACCAGATAGCCCCCTTGTGCAGCCCTGCACGCTCTTCCTGTCCTATGAGCAAGCCCCCGGGCTCCCACCACCCCGAATCCCACCAGCTCCTGGAGACAGCGCCTCATCTCCCCCCCAGGCCCTCGTTATCCCTCTCCTGTACCTGAAAAAGCTCCCACTTCGGAGTCCCTGCCTCCCTGCACAGGTGCCGCCAAGGCCCAGGCACCTGCCAGCAGCGTGTTCACAAGGTCAAGTGCGCTAGTAAGATCTGCGTCAGTGAGCTGGTTTAACTCCGCGGGCTAAGTCCACCGTCCCGTTCCACCCCGGAGAACCTGTGTACTGGATTGAATAGTATCTGTGTCAGTCAAGATATATAGGATCCATACGGATATTCTAGAAGAGGAGATTTATTATGGGAATGAGCTCATGCAGTTTTGGAGGCTGAGAAGTTCTCACAGTCTGCCATCTGGAAGCTGGAGACCCTGGAAAGCTGGTGGAGTAATTCAATCCATGGCCCAAGGCCCGAGAACGGGGAACTGATAGTCTATGTCCTGGTCCGCATCTGAAAGCCCGAGAGA
Organism: Mungos mungo; assembly: GCA_004023785.1. Lineage (NCBI taxonomy): Eukaryota > Metazoa > Chordata > Mammalia > Carnivora > Herpestidae > Mungos > Mungos mungo. Next base: position 54,114 of record PISW01006580.1, read on the forward strand.
ACTGGCCACACCGGCGTGTGGGCAGGAGAAGAAGGATGCCCTGGCGCCAGCAAAAACAGAGTGAATTCAGCCTTCCTCCGCCTTTGCTTCTCTTTAAACCCTCAGTGGACTGGGCGCTGTCCACCCTCGTGGGAGAGGGCACCATCTTTACTGGGTCTGTTGATTCAGATGCTTTTTGTTCTTAGAATCACCCTCATAGACACACCAGAAATCAGGCTCTACTAGCCAGCTGGGCATCCCTCCCCCGTCAGGTTGAACCCGCATCTCAGTGCCCCCCACCTCCTCCCAATTCATGCTCTTCCTAGAACCTCAGAATATGACCTTATATGGAAATAGGGTCTTCGTAGATGTAACTAGCTAAGTTTAGATGAGGTCGCACTGGAGTAGGCGGGCCCTTAATCTAGTATCACTGAATTATCCATATTTCTTTCTTTTCTTCTTTTTTTTTTAATATTTATTTTTTGAGAGAAAGAGAGACAGAGCACCAGCCAGGGAGGGGCAGAGAAAGAGGGAGATACAGAATCTGAAGCAGGCTCCAGGCTCCAAGCTGTCAGCACAGAGCCCGAGGCGGGGCTTGAACCCATGGACTGTGAGATTGTGACCTGAGCTAAAGTTGGATGCTTAACTGACTGAGCCTGCCCAGGCACCCCAAACTGTCCAGATTTCTGCCTTGTAGGGCGCAAATCTTAGTGGTCCTATAAATAGTTTAGCTGTGTGAAGTCACATGCGTCGTGCAAGCCTATTACTGATCATCGTCTCTACAGAAAATACAAAACCACTGTCAGGTAGAGGCATTCAAAGAGCACATGGCTTAAAAATGCTGGGGGAGGGGCGCCCGGGTGGCTCAGTCGTTTAAGCAGCCAACTTCGGCTCAGGCCATGATCTCACAGTTTGTGGGTTCAAGCCCTGCATTAGGCTCTATGCTGACAGTTTAAAGCTTGGAGTCTGCTTCTGATTCTGTGTTTCCCTCTCCCTGACCCTCCTCCACTCACACTTTGTGTCTCTCTCTCAAAAATAAATAAATGTTAAAAAAAATTTTTAAAGATGCTGGGGAAAAGTATTATAGAAGTGTGTCAAGCAAATAATTAATAAAAATGTTATTTTTCTGGATTTTGTGTTGTTTGTCATACTTGTCTGCTTTTAAAATTTTGTAACTCTAAATAAATGTTACTTTCATGCCCTATTTTGAATTCCTATTTTGTTCTTTTCCTCATTAAGGGCGTCTAAATTATATACACTTCCAGCTCTGAAAGCCTGGACCCACAATTCTGCACACCTTTCAGAAACACAATCTCCGAATCCAGCACGAACACTGAGTGACATTGGGTGCTGTGTCCCTCAGGATCTGAGCAGCGGAGAAATCACACAAGGCAATGAACTAAGAGTCAAAAGACCCCTGTGAGTGTCACAGCTCCCCCTCTCTGTGACCTTGGGCAAGCAGTTAACCTCGCTGAGCCTCAGTCTCTGCCTCTGTTTTTTGTTTTGAATTTATTTATTTATTGAGAGAGAGAGAGAGAAAGTGAGCTCACAGGAGGGGCAGGGAGAGAGGGAGAATCCCAAGCAGGCTCTGCACTGTCAGCACAGAGCCCAATGCAGAGCTCGAACTCACAAACCATGAGATCATGACCTGAGCCGAAACCAAGAGTCAGATGCTTAACTGACTGAGCCCCCCAGGTGCCCCACAATCTCTGCCTCTTAAAATGGGACCATTGGTGCTCTGTCTGCTCTACTAAAACAAAGCAGAGGTAGGAAATGAACGGTATGTACCTCACAGTGGGGAGAGTGCTTGGAAAACTCGGAAAATGGGAAAAAAGTAGGAGAAATGTTTAAAACTTCTTGTTTAGTCTGGAAAAATGAAGGAAAGGCAAGGAAAACACCCACCCATAATTTTAACACCTAATAAAACCACTGTTGACATGTTGACCTATTCCTTTCCAGTGTTTTCGATGCGATTTTTCTTTAGATGGCTCATGCTGGTTCCAGAATCTCATATCCCATTTTTACCTTAAAATGTGGCCTCACAATCCTCTCTCCAGTCCATTGGAAATGCTTCGGAGCCCTCAGACACCTCTCTTAACTTCCTGGTGCCTTAGTTCCTCCATCTGCAAAATGGACACAGCATGCAGCTATACCAAGCTAGTGTGGTGCCTGCCCTGTCTTCCGTCTTTGGGTGAAAGGGCCACAGGGGTTTCAGAGTGACCTGGGCGCTGGTGAAGCCCTTGGGGGCTCAGTCCCACGGACACTAGCACATGGACCGCTGGGTTCTGCTCTGGGTGGGTCCTGCAGGGAGAAGGCAAAGAGGCCTCGCCCATTTATCCCAGTTCCTTGAAGGCAGAGACCTGTTCTTCCTTGTAGACCCACAGCAGGGCCCCGTGATGGAAGGACCGACCGAGAAATGGATGTCCAACCCCTCGAAGGACTCGCGTGGAGGGCTTGATGGAATTAGCTGGGCGAGCCACTGGGGCAGCTTTGATCTCTCATGAAAGATCTGCAAAGTGGGGTTGCTTCTGGGCAAAGAGACGCTTCCCCTCCAAGGTAACTCTAGCCCTGGGTGGAGCTCAAGACAAGGGGCTGGTGAGAAAGGGAGACCCTCAGGAGAAAAAAAAGACTCACCTAAGGCTGAGGGATGACTCAGGAACCTGCCACCCTGGGGAAGAGGGGCGGGGGCCGGGGGGAGCGGGGGCCGTGATGTGCGCCGAGGCAGGGCAGGGGCGCTGCTGTGTGCCTACAGCACTCCTCCAGGGCTTTTTCTAAAGGGGACATGTCCTGGTAGGATGCAACCCACCAGCTGCAGGACGGCCAGGGCCAAGGCTTCCTCGGAAGGTTCTGGAAACAGCGCAGCCAGCCCCAGCTGTGCCCTGAGCGGTGGGAGGCTCCCAGTCCTCTGGGACATCCGCCAGGAGTGGGGGTCACTGCAGAATGCCCAATCTTCGAGAAGAGTTTGCTTCTGCTCTGGCAGGAAACAAGGAAAAGGGAGAGACACGGCCATTCAGGGAGCACCAAGGGAGCACAGAGAGTGGGAGCACCCTCAGTCCTCAGGGAGGATTTTTATTACCCCTTTCACAGATAAGGGGGCCACGGGACAGGGGGTTTAGGGAGCTGACACTCGCCTGGTGAGAGTCCAGCCCGGGTCCCGGACGGTGACAGCAGAGATGTCTCTGCAGGTGGGGGGTCACCACCTCCTCGATGTCGGGGTGTGCTTAACACCTCCCACTAAGCTGCGAGCTTGGCACGAGGAGGACTCTTGACGTCTCATCCGGGCATCCGCAGGGCTAGCACGCTGCCGGGCACAGCACAGGCGCTCAGTAAACGTTTGATGAAGGAAAAGGGCTCAATTTTGGTTTTTTGTTTTTTTTAATGTTTTTAAATGTTTTTATTTATTATTGAGACAGAGAGAAACAGAGCATGAGTTGGGGAGGGGCAGAGAGAGAGGGAGACACAGAATCCAAAGCAGGGTCCAGGCTCAGAGTCCAATATGGGGCTCGAACCCACAAACCGTGAGATCATAACCTGAGCCAAAGCCAGATGCTTAACTGGCTGAACCACCCAGGTGCCCCAAGAGGGCTCACTTTTGAAAGCAAGGAAGGTTTGATGTCATTAGGGGAATGTAAACTAGAAAAAATTACCACAGGAAAAAATTTCCACAAAGACACCCACTGATGACATGAGGCATCCTGGGCAGTGCTGGGGCGGGGGAGTGGGGGGTGGGGGTCGCCCTGTGAGTCCCCAGCCCCTCCCCGGGCCGTGGCAGCAGCCTCCTGGCAGCCCCACCTGCGGCCTCACCTGACCAACGTCCACCCTGCGGCCGGAGCCAGGCTTCGGTCTCGTCCGTTTCCATCCAGGGTGACAAATGTCTGGAGCCTGGCCTGGCTCCTGCTCCAGGCCGGCCGCTTAGCGGCTGTGCAGGCTCCGCCACCTCCCGTCTGTAAAGGGGGCATATGAAGGAGCGCCACTTGGCCTTTTTGTGGGGATGAAATGACTTGACGCCGGTGCGGCTCTGAGACGAAGGCCCGACCCGGGACAAGCGCTCCGAGCGGGTTTGCCGCTCTTAACTCGCATTGTCGTCAGTCGTGGGTGTGGCCAGAAATAAAACAGAACTCAGAGTCGTTGGAGGAGATCCATGATCCAACTTGGAAGTCACAGATGGCAAGTCTCATCCTGGTCCCCTCCTGCCCAAGCGCCTCGGTGACTTCCTGCGGGGGCGGCAGGGACAATCCCCAGGGCTGGGCTGCCTATCCCTCCCTACACCTGGGCTGGACCCCCTGCGGGGCTTCCCAGCAGCGCCCCTCGCTCTTGCCCTTCCGGCTTCGGCCCCTCGTTCTCTCCTCTGCTTCTTCCCTGTCTGGTGAACAACTCCTCGTTACTCCAGGCCCCCTCAAACGTCCCCATCTCTGCTGCCCTTCCTGTCCTGTGGCCAGTTGGTGGCTGTGCGTGCCTGTGTTCCAGCCCCCGCCCCACCGCGTCGTAGCTCTCTTCTCCCGGGTCCTCGCCCAGCCTTGTTCCTGTCCCAGCCACAGAGAACAGGCTCAGGCAGCGAAGAACAGACGAAGGATTGGGAATTCACAACCCAGGAAGCGGGAGACCAGGGGACATCTGTCCTGTAGACTGTGAGCTTCTCTCCTTCACATACTCTGTCTGCCCACCAGACAACCCCCCCCCCCCAGGGAATGCTAAGGCTCCGTGCTGATCAGGCTCCCTTCTGCGGAACACCCCTCTCCCTGCTCCCTCCTCACCCCTCCTTACCCCACCCAGGAGCTGAGCACCCTCAGAGGGGGGGGGAGGCTGTGGCAGCTGCACCCCCTCTGAGCACCCTTGCCCACTTCACCCCTACAGCAAGAGAAGAGGGCAGGCTGCCGTCCATCCAGGGACGGGGCTGTGAAGGACCCAGGAGAAATCACCCAACACACTTCCACATGCTCTCACATGCACACGCATCATGCATGGGCACATACACACGTGCATGCCTGTGCACACTGATCCTCAACTCACTAAGCTCCCGAGGACTCACCCATCCCCCTTCCAGACAGGGAGCTCCATGCGGGCAGGGATGAGTCCCATTTTCTGTGTCCTCCAGGCCTGGCCTCTGCCGGGCACCAGCAAGGGCTGGGTGAATGAATTCCCTAGAAATGTCACCAAATCCCCATAGCCAGAGCGCCTCCCCGCCCCCACCCCCCACCGCTGCCTCCAGGATCCCAGGGTGTACCAGGAGGCGACCCAAATCTCTCATTGTCATTTGCTCCTGGAGCCTGGAGGCAGCAGGCGGTGGGGGTCACATCCTGGAGAGCCTCTCCGCTTGCCCAAGGCCTCAGAGGCCATTGGCAGTGGGCCAGGACTCAGACCCCGGTCTCTGGGCTCCCGGCCCCTTCGGCTGCCCTGGCCTTGACTGTGGTCGCCCCAGGAAGTCGAGTGAGCTGAGCCACGTGGGGCTGAGCTTGGGAGCACTTGGCTTCCCAGCTCTGGGTGTCAGCTGCTGTTTCTACTACCCACTTGGCCTTCCACTCCTGGCAGGTCTGTGTCCCCGGTGGCAGATAAGCACCAGTCCAAACAGGCGGCAGCGGGGGGCGTGGGGGGCAGGGGCTCAGCCCTCCAAATCTTCCCTGGAACAAGCCGCCCAGAGCTCTGTGCCGAGAGACTGGGTGGGCGGCACTCAGTGCCCTCCGCCCCCCTCCCCGGCTGCACCCCTACCCGGGACGTAAAAGCTAGTGTGCAGGGGGCAGAAAGGGCCACAGAGCGTCTGAACCGGGTGTGGGGGGGGGTGGCGGCCCAGGGGCTGGGGGGTGGAGACTGTTCCCCAAATACCAGCCAGTGGGCGCCAGGGCAGGCCGGCCAGGAGCAGTGAGGCCCCCTCCTCCAGGCAGGCCCTCAGCCAGCTCAGCTCTGCACGGCTGTACCCTTGCAGCCAGCAAATCCCTGATGTCCTGGCACACACCCTGCCACAGGTTAGCACCCCCTCCGCTGGGAGTTCCTGCTCCTCTGGCCATGAGCCCTCCCCCTAAACCCCGATGTCCACTTCGAATAGCCCCTCGTGTGGCCCAGTGACCGCCCTGGGGGACGCGTAAAGCACTCAGTGGAAAAGATCAGCTTTATCCGAAAGGCTCTGGGGAGCTCTAGACAAGCAGATGGGGACGGAGGTAACGGGTCAGGTCAGGGACGGGACTTCAGGCCGAGGAAACCCTTGCCCTCCATCGAAGGTCTTCAGAGACCTCAGGAAGGACCATGTTTTCCCTGACTAGCCTGGGACAAGCCCCCTTCCTTCTTTGAGCCCCAGAATCCTATTCTCTAAAATGGAGACATTGAGGGAGATGTTTCTCTTTGTTTTATTTAAAAAATTTTTTTAAACATTTATTCATTTTTGAGAGACAGAGATAGAGGGAGAGGGGGCAGGGCAGAGAGAGAGGGAGACACGGAAACGGAAGCAGGCTCCAGGCTCTGAGTGCTCAGCACAGAGCTGGACACGGGGCTTGAACTCACCAACTGTGAGATCGTGACCTTAGCTGAAGTCAGACGCTTAACTGACTGGGCCCCCCAGGCGGCTCGTGTAGATGTTTCTTAAGGCCCTCCCAGCTCTGACAGCTCCATGATCCTGTGATTCTGGGCTCCCTGCTCCTCTCTCTCTGAGGGTCATCTATTTTCTCACGGAGTTTGCATCCACCTGTCTGGCTCTCAGGCTGCCTCAGCCTAAGGGGGAGTTAGCTCTCCTTGGATTGCTAGCACGGGCTGCCTAAGCAGGGGGCTCCCTGGAGAACCCCACAAGCATCCCCAGTCTATCTGGAGGTCACTGCCACTCCCATTGGCACCCCTGCTGGGATTTCTCGAAGGGCCTAAAACAAGCCCTGACTTGTTTTCTTCTCACATTCTCTCCGAACATTTGCCCCCAGCCTGAAAAAGTTCTCCCCATCTCTGTGATAGGAGAAACGCTGTGTGTTGAGGTGTGAACTCCATGCTCCAAGGCCTCTGGGCTTGCTCATAATATTTAAACCAGGCTTCCAGGAAAAGATGGCAGATTGAACATCTAGTTTCAATCCCTGGTGAAAACCCCACTAGAATCATTATAATAAAGAGGACAGGGCGCCTGGGTGGCTCAGTAGGTTAAGCATCTGACTTCAGCTCAGGTCATGATCTCACCGTTCATGGGTTCAAGCCCCATATCAGACTCTGGGCTCACAGCTCAGGGCCTGAAGACTGCTTCAGATTCTATGCCTCCCTCTGCCTCTCCCCCACCAAATAAACATTTAAAACAAGAGATTCATGTATGCACACGTGCACACGCACACACACAAACACACGCACACAGACACACACACACAGAATAGACTACAACCATGTTTTAGAAGCTGGAAAGCAGACAGAAGAATAGTAACAGACTTAGCAGACTCAAGAAAGGAAAAATCTCAAACCCACAGTGAAGAAAAGTAAGAGCCAACTAGATGGACCCTTTCCAATTCTTGAGGGGCTAGAGTGTCAGGAACGTCTGGAACTCAGGGGAAAGGGGTAGCCATGACGAGGAGGATTCATTTAAAGTCACCAAAGAAGTTGGGTCCCCTCTGCTCCCCACCCATGGGCACCCGTCCTTTCCATCCCAGGAGAAGACTGGAGACAGGTATCCCTGGAAAAGGGTACAAAGTGGCTCTGTGGGTTGGAGGAGGCCAGTGCCGCTGAGGACAGACATCACACCACAAACAGGAGGACTCAGTGAGTGTGTGAATTCTAAACGCCGAGACCGCCGCCCCCACGCCCCGCCTGACCCTTACGAGCCAAGGGTTCCCTCTCTGGGGAAGACATCTAGAGAAACGTGCATCCAGACCACATCAGATACCACCACCGTGGCATTTCAGAAAACTGTGGACCGCGAGAAGATCCCAGAAGCTTCCAGAGACAGGAAACAAGTCACATTCAAAAAGCTAGGCCTGAGTTTGGTTTCTCACAACGACCCTCAAAGCTGGAAGACAGGAGGGGTGCCTGGGTGGCTCATTCGCTTAAGCGTCTGGCTTTGGCTCAGGTCATGATCTCACAGTTTGTGGGTTCAAGCCCCACATCAGGCTCTGTGCTGACAGCTAGCTCAGAGCCTGGAGCCTGTCTTCAGATTCTGTGTCTCCCTCTCTCTCTGACCCTCCCTTGCTCATGCTGTGTGTGTGTCTCTCTCTCTCTAAAATAAATAAAAGCATTAAAATTAAAAAAAAAAAGCTGGAAGACAGGAGAGCAACACCTTCAAAATTCGAGGGGCCTGGGGTTTGTGCTTCACGGCCTGGGGCTGCGGAACCAGCGGAAGCCTCCATCCGGTGACGGAGCAGAACCAGAACATGTTCAGGTATGCAGGGACTCGAAATACTTTCCTGCCAGCACACTCTTCTTGGAAACCTCTAGAGAAGGTGCTCCCTTAAAAGGAGGACTCCTCCAAGAAACAAGAGGCCGCCACATCCCGGAAACAGGTGGCCCAACGCAGAAGAGGAACAGAGGAAGGTCCCCAGATGAGGCGAAGACAGATGCCGGGGGACAGCGAAGCCCCAGACATAGAATGACAGGTCCAGAAGGTAAGAGGGAACCCGAAAGGTGGACTCCGGGAAGATAAAACCAGTAGAGCCCCTGGTGCTTCTGAATGCCTCGAGAGAGGACCTTGAGCCGGGCAGGAATGGTGGGATGGAATTAGTGATAAACACACAGAAAGTCAGACTGTGAGACAAGACAATGACGAACTTCAGGGAGAACAAAAATCTGTAGAGGAGGAAAAGGTTTCATAATTCACTATATTTTTTTTTATTATAGTAAGTGTTCCCACGGCTTAATATCATGGACTTACCTGATCTAACCTAAACTGCATCCTAACTCAATAGGGAGGAAGGAGGGTTCTCACGTCTGGGGAGGGGAGGGCTGGAAAGTGGGCTCAGTCTCCATCTTCACATCGGGAAGTCGGTAGATGGTGTCCACACTGAACAATGAGACAGTGACTCGGCCAGCATGTTGTCTAGAGATCTAGAGACCCCCCAGATCATCAGGGGGAGAGAGCAGCTACTTCAGGGATGGAAGCAGGGGTGAGGGGGGCAAAGGAGTCCCGTTGTGTTTTCACACAGGCCTTCTAGAATGACTTGACTCCTCAGTAGGTCCTAGTCCCTAAAATCAAAAGCAAAGGAGGAAAGAGAGAGGCGTGGCTTACTCCCGTCTCTGCTCTTGCAGGCAGGGCCTTCTGGGAGGAAAGGGGCAGCTCTGCAGGGCTTGGGCACCTTGACCAGAGACCACTTTTGGAGGCTGAGCTGCCCTAATGAGCTTCCTGCAGACCGAGGCCCAGAACCAGGGAGAAGCCGTGAGCCCCCGGAGTCAGCCCCGGAACACCCAGCCATCCAGCCCGTGACCGTGACGAGTGCGTGAGGTGGACGTCGCCTCTGGGCTGAACGGGGCTCCAGCCTGTCTTCCCGGAGGAAGAGGCTCACCGCACCGTCGAAGGCAGCTCTGCCCGGCACCCCTGCTGCGGCCCGGCACACAGTGGGTGCTGGGACGTTTGTGGAATTCTCGTCACGGACAAAACATTGAGCTAAATCGGATCTCCAATCTGGTGTGGGTGCGCACTCAAGTCTTTTTAAGACTGTCTTCGGGCTATAAAAAACAAAATAAATGCATATACACATATATATATATATGATGCTCTCACAGACCTACCTCTTGGGATTCTCACATGCTCTGAGGACATAGAAGGGAGGCGTTTTGGTTTTTCTCTGTGTGTGGAAGGCAAAAGGGAGAGTCCGGGAGGCTAAACCATGTGTCCAAGGTCAAGGGGTTCCGCGTGCGGAGGCTGGCTCTCACCTGTGGATGGAGCATCCGGTTACCTTTAGTTTTACCTCTCCTCCTCTGCTTCCCGCCGGCCTCCCAGAACCCGGCAGCAGAGAGGCCCTGCCGGAGGCCCCGCCCTGGCCGCTGCAGGGCTCTGACCTGAGGCAGGGCAGTGAGACGTCGGGTCGGGCCCCAGCAGAGCGACGCGCCAGCCTCCCCGGGAGCACCTGCCTCCCTTCGGTGACTGTGCCTGGTTCCTGAGTGACTGTCTCCGGAAGCAATTTAGGGAAGGGCTTTCTTTACACAGCCCAGAATAGGTTTGGGGGGGGAGGAGGAGTACCAGGAGCACAGGGTCTGAGCCATCACAGGCCGGAACCCTCCACAGGGTACCGACCAGAGAGGAGGGGTCAAGGGGAGGTAGGAACAGACACAGATCAAGCCCCCGGTCTGGGTTACACTAATCTCATTTCGTTCTCAACCTGGAAATAAGTATCCCCAATTTCCAGATGAGGAAAACTGAGGCTCAGAGGCTCCTGACAGGCTGGAGAGAATGGACAGAGCAGGAGTGGGCTCCTCCCCCCCGGCCCACCCCTGCCCACGCCCCGCAGGTGGGGCTGCTGGGAGCGAGCCGGCCGAGTGTGGCTGGCCCCGGCCCTCTGCCGAGGCACACCTAAAACTGGAAACTGAACCAATTCAAGGGAGGGCGTTAACCGGGTGGCGGGCCTGTGGGAGCCTGGTATTTTTAGTCATTGTGTCATTCGGACCAGGATGGAAAGATGAGAAACCACAGGGGCTGGCACGGGCCTCGGAATGAACTCATGAGCCCGAAATAGGTGGATCCAAGGCCCTCAGATGCCTGTCGGGGGCCTCTGAGCTGATGAGCCACAGAAATGCTGGCTGCTTCTTTGCTTTCGTCTGGAGTTCCAGATCTCTTTCAGGTAGTAAGTTGAAGGATCTTTGAGCTAGAAGGAACCTTCAAGATCAAAGCGTCCCATCCTTCTCTGTCCTAGCGGGGACACTGAGGCCAAGAGAAGGGAAGTCTCATGTAGACCCCTCCAGGGTCCTTCCCCCCACGTCCTGCCTCCTGCCCTGGCTGTCATCCTGTCTCCGGGTGTGGGGTGAGGTGGGGAGTGTGGAGGCCAGAGCTCCACATGGACACCTACAAAGTACTAGGTTCTGATTCAAGCTCATCCCTTACAAGCCGGTGACCCTGAGCTGCTGCTTACTTTTTCTGTGATGCCCATTCCTCAGATCAGGAGGTTACAGCGTTTTGTGAGACTCCAAGGAAACGACATGGAAATGTGACTTCCGGCTCCACCACCTGAAGGGAATTCTGGGAGGACGGCGGTGGCCAGCTGGTGTAGGAGACCCTGCCAGCAGCCAGTCTGTCCTTCCTCCCTCCTCACAGAACCACAGTGTGTCTGGTGCCCAGTCTCCGGCCAAGGGCTTGGGGGGGCAGCCCCCAGCACTGGGACACCAGGACCTTCGGGATGACCTCACTCTCCTGGCAGCTAACTGCTTGGCCCGGACTGGGGGCTCGTGACACAGTCCGGCCAACAGAGGAGGAAAGGAGTCTGCAGGGGGCTTCCAGGGAAGGTCCCTCCCTTTACCATGAAGAGGCTTTACCTGAGGGCAAAGGACAGCAGAGCAGAAGGATGAGAAGGACCCGGGTCACTATGAGGGCCTGCCCTCTGGCTGCTTGCTCCGGGAGCTCGCAGATCCATTCACCCCAGAGGCTATTGATATTTGAAGCCCAGGTCATCCCAGCTGCCATGAATGAGGCCCCACGGAAAAGCACATGGTGATTTCACTTTCAAAGCCAAGGCTGACTCAGGACCTGACTCTCCTTGAGGCCTTTTCAAAAGACGTGCAATCTCGTTAGTCCACAAAATCTCCCTGTTTGTGCAAACTTCCTGACACAGCCTTTTAGCTCCTCGCTTGCTCCCAGGGCCTGGCGTGTCCCGTTCAAGGTGGGTCACGTCGGGACCGTGAGGTCAGGTGGCACCGCGGTGCCAGGAGACACGGTGAGGGTTTGCACCACTGGCTGTTCGCCCGGCCCGGCTGCTGATGCCCGGTCGTGCTTGGTACCGGGAGGTCCCAGGGCAGCTCACGAGGTGGGGGAGGCCTGCCTTCCGGGTCCCCGCCTGTGTGACCCGCGACCCCGACAGCTCCCCTTCCCCCCTGCGGGTCCGGGATCCTCCCTGTGTCCCCCCACCGGGCCTCGCCTGGTGCCTGCCCTCCCACGGTGAGCAGGACAGAACTGGGGGGCGAGGGGGCACCGCCAGAAACTTCCCGGGGAAGGGCCGAGTCTCCACCGTGTCCTGGGCTTCCTCACCTAAACAGAGGTTGGGTGATAGCAAGTCCTGCTTCAACCAGAACAGCTCTGCTCTCGTGTGGCTGTGCCTCTGGGATAGATCTTATTTCTGCTCCAAAAGTTTAAAATCGGGACGCCTGGGTGGCTCGGTCGGTTAAGCATCCGGCTCGATTTGGGCTCAGGTCGTGATCTCAGGGTTCATGAGGTCGAGCCCTGCGTCAGCCCGCTTGGCATTCTCTCTCTCTCTGCCCCACCCCTGCTTTCTCTCTCTCTCTCTCTCTCAAAATAAATAAACAGTTTAAAAACGAGTTTAAAATCTGCTGGACAAGATCACCTGTAAGGGTCCTTCCAGATCTAACGTCCTTTCCCAGCCCCGGTTGGGTGACCGGGAACTATTTAGACAAGGTTTGCAACACAGATATCAGCGGGCGGGGCAGGCGGTGTGAACCAGGGAAGGGGGCCCACGTGGATGGAAGGGAGGGGTGGGGACCCTGACACACCGTCTCGAGCACGTGTATTCAAAAGGACCTGCTGTGTTTAAGCCATCGCCTCGAGGGCATTCGAAATCAGGCCTCTTGGAGTCTGATTTTTTGAGAAGCCAGAAATCTGGAAATCTGGCATTTGGACGCATGGCAAATAAAACAAATCCGGCCTGTGGGGTGCCCGCCTGCGGTCCCCCTCCTGAGTGACTCTCCTACAGGAGGACTGTGATGTCGAGGGAACAAAGCAAAGTCTAACTAGAGTGGCTACGAAGCACCCTTGTGTGCCATGAGCCTCCTGACCTTTCCCCACGCCCTGGTGACCTTTGGGGACATCACCAGAGTCTGCACCCCAGTCCCACCCACCCTCCCTGTAAGCCTGTGGTGTGTGCAGCCCGCCCAGGGGTGGCCAGCCCTGCGCTTGCCTCTCCAACTGCCTCCCCCACCCCTGCCCTTTCAAACTGAACCAGGAGCTTCATTTGGAAGATCGCAGGGGAGGGGCCTGGGCAGAGGGCGTGTGGCCGAGGGGCTGAGGCGGGGCTGGGAGGCCGGGGGGAGGGCAGTAAAAAGACTGTCCTTTTAGCATTGTCAAAGGTGGGGCCCTGCTAGCCTTGACCCCATTCTTTGCCCTAAAGGCCCAGGTGAAGAGTGTGGCCTGAAGGTGAGAAGCGGGAAGGGAGAATCAACGGCTCTGGGGCACCCCTGTGTCCCCGGCCCTGTCCTTTGTGTGAGTTATCTCAACTGAGTCCCCGCAACTGAGTGAAGCTGGTGTCCCCCTTCTACAGATGAGAGACTGAGCCCAGAAGGTGGACAGCAGGACATCCGGGCCACAGGTCTGGTCTATCTCCAAAGCCTGTACCTTCAACAGCCTCCGCAGCCCCTTGCTGTCACCACAGGGACAGGCCGTGCAGCCTGTGGGCCTAATTACCCGCAGCTCCTGTGTCAGAGACTTGGGGCTGCCCTTGGCTCTTTAGAGAAAATAAGTGTGCCCGATTCATATGTCTGCCCCCCGCCTCCCAGGAACGGCGAGGCTGCCGGCTGGCAGGTTGGGGCCCCTGTTTTTCTGGACAAGTTGAGAAAGTCTGTTTCTTCCCTCTGTTCTTGGCTAGCGGTGACCCCAGCCTGAGCCTGCTCGATCCTTCCTAGCCGGTGGCCCATGACCGAGCCAGAAGTGACAGGTGTGTCCATGTGTAGGTAAAATCTGACTGGGCGGGAGGTGAAACTAAAACGTGAGTGTGTGTGTGTGTGTGTGTGTGTGTGTGAAACCCAGATCTGGTGTGTCCATGTTTCTGTCTGTCTGTGTGGGAGTGAGGTGAGGCTGCAGCCAGGCCCCCATGGCCCGAGCAGCCGTCTCCTTCGGACCGGCCCCGGGAGGCTGGCAGCAGCCGCCAGCCCCTGGTAGGAATCTGCCAGAATTCTCTGGAAAGCTACCCTGCTTTCCTCCCAGATGGGTCTGGACAGGTCTGGATGAATCACAAATTCTGAATCCCCCGTGGGCCACATTTCCTTCTTAAAATTCCTTTCCGTCTGCTGGATGAGCTGAGTGAAGTCAGATTCTGGCTGTGCTGGTAGGAGCCTCCTGAAATGAAGTGTCCCAAGGCCACCTCAGAGCCTGCTGTGACCCCGGGGTCTCAGGGCCTCCGGAATCATCCACGTGCTTCCTGGAACGTGGCCAAGGTCTGAGCTCCCCGATCATCCCACGCCTCTCTCCCGTGGCCCCGGCGGGGAAAGACGCCACCAAACAAGCCCTCAAAGGGCACCAGCCCCAAGGGGCGCACACAGCCCCTCTGTCTTCCTAGTTCTCTCTCCCACTTGTACTTGCTAATGGACCTGGAGCTGGTGCCCCCCGTGCTCTTATCTTCCCCTTTAAAGATCCTGAAGCTCTAGGGGCACCTGAGGGGCTCAGCCAGTTGAGCATCTGACTTCAGACCAGGTCATGATCTCACAGTTCATGAGTTCAAGCCCTGCAGCGGGCTCTGTGCTGACAGCTCAGAACCAGGAGCTTGCTTTGGATTCTGTGTGTGTGTGTCTCTATCTGCCCCTCCCCTGCTCACACTCTGTCTCTCTCTCAATAAATAAATAAATATATAGATAAATAAACATTAAAAAAATTAAAGAACCTGAGGATCTACCTGTCACCAGGGCCCAGAGGTGTACCTTCTCAGCCAATTTCCAGCGACCCCCTCCCCTCTCTCCCTCCCAGGAACCCCCACGCCTTTTCCTTCTCGGGCCATGGTAAAGCACCATGAGGTGTGGAAGGGTTTCTCATCTTGGAGTTGAGACTTGACCTTGAGTCTAGCCTCCGCCCCTCACCCGCCAGGGGTCCCAGGCCGCCGGTCAGCTTCCCAGGCCTTCGTTCCTCGTCTGTAGGCAGAGTTAAGGGTTGACCCCGGCTCAGGTGAGTTCGGCCCTGGGAACCGGCCTGCGGGGGGTGTAAGCTGCTGACGTGAGGACTTTGCCCAATGTTGCCCCGGATTAATCTGGTCCCTGTACGTGAGACATCTTCCTCTTTTGTTGTCCCTACAAGCTTTCTCCTGGTTCATATTCACACAATATATCTCTTTCCCTTATTGACCTTCCACGTTCCTGGATCTTCATGTTTTAGATGCAAACAGCGCTAAGCGGGATTTTGTGTCTTGCCCAGTCTCACAATTGTGTCTTTAACCATTGAATCCAGTTACGTGTGCAACATGATTTCTGACATAGTTCTGTCTGACTACGGCACAGCCGTGAGAATAGCACTCAAGTCCGTATCTGATAAAGGGCCATACTAAAATGTTTACGAATAAAATAATGTGATGCCTAGGATTTGTTTTTAAAGTTACGCTAGGAGAAAAACTGAGAGAGAGAAATGTAGCCATCATAGCAAGCGTTAGGACGACGGGCACAGGAGGCCTAGTATACCGTTCTGTTCATTTTTGTATATTCTTTAAACTTCCTGTTGCAAAAAGGTTTTTAAATCTGCCATCTTATTTTATAGTTTCTAATTGTCCTGCCCATTTTGTTTCTTTTTCTCTCACACCTTGCCTTCCTTTAGACTGATTATTCTTTAGCATTCTACTTTTCTTTCCTCTGTTCATTTGGGAGTTATAGATTCTGTTTGAATGTATTGAGTTTACTTTTGAAATTACAACATACATTCTTAGCTTAATCAAGTCTCACGTCAATGAATATTCTTTCCTTTAGCCACATTGACACCTCTCTCAATTTATATGCAGTTTCCCCTATTTTAATTCTATTTTTCAAGCCTGATGGGACATTAATAGCATTACCTAATATAGGCCTCGTTCATTTAAATGTATTCGTACATTTACCAATTTCTTTGTTCTTGGTTCCTCTTTTCTTCCTGCATCTCAGTCTCCAACTGGGATTCTTTTTCTTCTACCTGACGTACATCCTTTAGAATTTCATTTGAGGGGCGCCTGGGTGGCTCAGTTGGTTGAGCGGCGGCTTCAGCTCAGGTCATGATTTTGTGGTTTGTGGGTTCGAGCTCCGTGTCAGGCTTGGTGCTGACAGCTAGCTCAGAGCCTGTAGCCTGCTTTGGATTCTGTGTCTCCCTCTCTCTCTCTCTGACCCTCCCCTGCTCGAACTATTTCTCTCTCTCTCTCAAAAAAAAAAAAAAAACATTAAAAATTTAGAATTTCCTTTGGTAGATTGGGTGACAGATTCTCTTAACTGTCCTTGATGTGACACTGTCTTTATTTTGACTTTGTTCTTGACAGATGTTTCTGTTTGTGTGTAGGATTCAGTGTCGGCAATTATTTTCAGCATAAGGGACTCTATTGTCTTCTGGGTCCTATCGTTGCTTTGAGAAGTCTGCTGTCAGTCCCGCTGTGGCTCATGTGACTTTTCCCTCCGTCCAGATGGTCGCTTTTGGTGGTTCTTCTGAAGTTTCACAATGATATATGTCAGGGTAGATCCCGCATGGGTTTATTGTGATTCTAAAATTTGTAGATTGGTATCTTTTATTAGTTCCAGAAAATTCTCAACCAGTATCCCTTCAAATATTACCCCAGACACATTGTCTTACTCTTCTCTTTCTAGGATTCAAGTTATATGTGTTATATAGATCTATATATACACTGGACTTGTTCAGTCTTTGCCTTTTACCCCTGCAACCTGAATTTTCCATCTTTCTGTCTTTCCCTGTTGTGTCCTGGAAAATTTCTTATAACCTATCTTAGAATTCACGATGCTTGCTTCAGCTAGGTGCCATCTGAGGAGCCCCATCCTTCTAGGTTTGTTTTTTCTTTTTTAAGTTCCAGTAGAGTTACCATGCAGTGTTATGTTAGTTTCAGGAGTACAATATAGTGATTCAACCCTGCTATACATTACTTAGCGCTCGCCATGATTAGCGTTCTCTCAGTCCCCTTCATCCATTTCACCCGGCCCCCGCCCACTTTCCCACTGGTAACCACCAGTTTGTTCTCGATAGTTAAGAGGCTGGTTTTTTCCTTTGTTTTGTTTCTTAAATTCCACATGTGAGTGAAATCATATGGTATTTGTCTTTCTCTGACTGACTTCTTTCCCTTAGCGTCATGCCCTCCAGTTCCACCCAAGTTGTTGCAAATGGAAAGCTTTCATCCTTTTTTATGGCTGAGTAATAGTCTCCATATCTCCCCCGTCTGTTCACCCGTTCATGGACACTGGGCTGCTTCCAGAGTTTGACTCTGGTAAATAATGTTACAAAAAACATAGGGGTCCATGTATCTTTTCAAATTGATGGGGTTTTTCTTTATTCTTTGGGTATCCTTTTTGTTTTTATTTCAATTATTGAGTATTTATATTTCTACAAGTTCTCTTAGGTGCTTTTTCAAATTGGATCCATGACTCTTGGTAGATTTCTATTCTCTGAGGATATTTTCGAGCCTGTCTTTCTCTTGTTAAACATAGTCCAGCTCTCTGATAGTCTGGTTCTTGCTCATGGAGCCCAGCTTCCTCGACAGCCTGGCTGCCTGTGGCTGCTCTGATCGTTGTATTTAAAAAACTACTCGTGAGAATAATTTGCCACTCATGCTGATACCTCCCTCAAAGAGGATTTCTGTTTGTTTTTCCAGGCACCTGAGAACGTTACCAAGTTCAGGGCTTGAGAGTTTCTGACTCAGGGAATTTTCCACTTCCAGGTTTTAATTCTGAATCTCTCACCTTGAGAATCTGTCAAAAACCTAGGTTCTGGGGCACCTGGTGGCTCTGGTCATGATCTCATGGTTTGTGAGAACAAGTCTCACATCGAACTCTGTGCCCGTAACACAGGGCCAGCTTGGGATTCTCTGTCTCCCTCTCGCTCATCCCCTCCCCTGCACACCTGCAAGCATTCTCTCTTTATCTCTCTCTCAAAATAAATAAATAAACTTAAAAAAAAACACTGGGTTCTAATTTTCTGCATTTAACAAATGACTTCAGGGTAAAAACTTCTTCAGTTCAGGCTTCCCTCTCTGAATGAATGCTCCCTTCCTTTTGGGTGTGGTGGTTTCTGGCTGTCTTAAAAACTTTTTAATGGTTTTATGAAGATACATCTTACCCATATTTTAGTTCCTTTCAATAGGAGAATTCATCCAAGTAACTTGCCAACCATACTAAAAATTAGAAGTCCTTTTGAATTTTAGACTCTAAGTTATAAAATGCTTATCCTAGAGCAGGACTTCACAAACTTTGATGTTCATACAAATTACTGGGAAATCCTCTTTTTCTTTTTTAAGTTTATTTATTAATTTTGAGAGAGAGAGAGAGAGAGCCCAAGCTCGCAGGAGTGGGGGAGGGGCAGAGGGACAGGGAGAGAAAGAATCTCAAGCTGTCTCTGTGCTGTCAGCATGAACCACAAGATCATGACCTGAGCTGAGATCAAGAGTCAGACGTTTGACCAACCGAGCTACCGAGCTACCGGGGCACCCCTGGGGAAGCTTCTTAAAATGTAGATTTTTTTACTTTGTCGCATAGGGTGGTGATCATGAGTTTGCATCTTTAACAAGCAATGAAAGACACCGAGGCTGCTCTCCTGGTCTCTGGACCACTACTCTGAGTAGCAAGGCTGTAGAAAACTTTCCTGGAAAACACTGGGAACCTTCAAGTCCTTAAACCAGGCCTCTGAGTGTCCTAAACGGGGGCTACAAAGTTGGGAGCCCAAGCGAGAAGACCGAAAACGAAACAAAACAAAACAGGGCCTTCGCTCTTCGTTCAGAGCCTGTTGACTCAAGTTTATACTTGATTTTAATGAGTCTGTTAATCTGGTTTCCTAGACAGAGAAAGTCAGAAGCGCACGTGCGTGTGTGTGTGTGTGTGTGTGTGTGTGTGTGAGTTGGGTATTGGGGAGGGTCTGCCGGACACGGGCACGTAGATCCTTTGCACAATGGATCGTTGGTTCTAGAATGACCCTGAGCTGCCTGTTTGGTCAAGGTGGGGTCAAGTGTAGCAAGTAGACTCCAAGTCTAGGAGCTCATTAGCTATCGCAGCAGTCTTCAAATGTTTTAATCTCCGGAGACATCTTTATGTTCTTAAAAATTAACAAAGAACCTGAAAATCTTACAATTAAGGGGTAAAGGGACACCTGGGTGGCTCAGTTGTTTAAGCATCAGACTCTTAGACTCTCAGGTCATGATCTCACAGTTCGTAAGTTTGAGCCCCGTATCAGGCTATGTCCGTGCTGACAGTGTGGAAACTACTTGGGATTTTCTCTCTCCTCTCTCTCTGCCTCTCCCCTGCTTGCTCTCTGTCTCTCTCTCAAAAAATAAATTTAAAAAACATTAAGGGGGTATATCTCTCAATATGTACTATATTGAAAATTAAAACTGATTGTTTTAAAATATCTATTAATGAATTTAAAATAATAATTACCCATGGAGCGTCTGGGTGGCTCAGTCGGTTAAGCTTCTGACTTTGGCTCAGGTCATGATCTCAAGGTCCATGGGTTTGAGCCCAGCATCAGGCTCTGTGCTGACAGTTCAGCTTCGGATTCTGTGTCTTCCTCTCTCTCTGCCCCTCCCCCACTGGGGCTCTGTCTCTCTCTCTCTCTCTCAAAAATGAATAAACATTAAAAAATTTTTCATAAAATAAAATAATAATTACCCATCACATGTAAACTTAAAGAATACATTCTTATGCAAATATAATTATATATTTTAAACACAAAAAACTTAGAGAGTGACACTGTTCTACAATGTATTGCTGGATTCCTCTACTGGATGCTTTCGATCTACTGTGATATATTGGTTTATTTCAAGAATTCAAAGAATAGCTGGACTTAGAGACATAGACAGTGTAACGGAGGAAATATTTTATTTTTTTTTATGTTTATTTATTATCGAGACAGAGAGAAACAGAGCACAAGCAGGGGAGAGGCAGAGAGAAAGGGAGATACAAAATCCAAAGCAGGCTTCAGGCTCTGAGCTGTCAGTACAGAACCCGACAGGGGGCTCAAACCCACAGACTGTGAGATCATGACCTGAGCCGAAGTCAGCTGCTTAAGGACTGAGCCACCCAGGCGCCCTTAAAAGGGGAAAATATTTTAATAGCCTTTTCCAAATAAATGTGAATATTCTTCCTTGGTTTTACTTAAATCCTCAGTGAGTGGTCGTTTCTTAAAGATAGCTGCGATGTGGAATCTGAATCCCTATCAATGCACGTTTTATACTGTGTTACATCAGAATCCATTGTTCTGTCTTGTACTTTGAATGGATCTTTTATCCACGCATGATTTTGTAACATAATGCATTTGTTGTTCGGAAAATATTGGTCCACCGAGTTATACAGAGCTTCCAAATGTTGACGCATTTCATCATAACAATATTAAAAACACACACACTCATTAATCTTTAACCACATCTCATCCGTCTCAAAGTCCCAGGAGGCTGTCAAACTTGAGGTGGCAGACAACTTTTCCAAATTCTACTTTTTCACCTGAAAACTCGAATCTTTACTTTGGCAGCAAACACTGTCTGGTGTTTTCCTTGAAGTGACAGCTCCCTTTGTCCATTTGGTGGAAATGTTCACCGAACATTCAGTTGGAATAACATCTTTTGCCTTTCAGTTGTTCTTGCCAAGTAAAAATGATACTCTGTGAAGAAACGCAGCTACTTCTGCTTGCCAGTCGATCCCACAGTGCTTTGCGTCACCACCGTGCCTCAGCGCCTATAAAAGTGCCTTATGGGGGCGCCTGAGGGGCTCAATCGGTTAAGGGTCTGACTTCAGCTCAGGTCATGATCTCGTGGTTTGTGAGTTCGAGCCCCGCGTCGGGCTCTGTGCTGACAGCTCAGAGCCTGGAGCCTGCTTCGGATTCTGTGTCTCCCTCTCTCTCTTCCCCGAACCCACTCACACTCTGTCTCTGTCTCTCAAAAATACAGATTTTTTAAAAATTAAAAAATAAAATAAAATTTGTTTAAGCAGTGGTTAGTTCTACTCTCAAATATGCCATAGCCATGAGACATGGTAAAATAAGACTGTGTATTTTCATATGTAATTTTTTCCAAATCAAATTAAATATGTAAATATATTTAGAAAGTCATGGAACAATAATATTTTATGTTTTGTGTACCGTAACGCTGTTACATGTATGTTAATACGTGTGTGTATGATACACAACAAACTTAATAATTTGCCTGAAGAGCTTCTAGTTTTTATTATTGTCTGTATTTGAATCTATTATGCTAATGTTCTCCGATGTTGCTTCATTCAATGACTAAACTGTGTGTTTATATTTGGAAGACAGCAAGCAGGAGAGGGGCAGAGAGAGAGTCCCCGTCAGGCTCTGTGCTGCCAGCGCGGAGCCCAGCTCAGGGCTCAACCTCACGAACCATGATATCAAGACCTGAGCCGAAATCAAGAGTCAGAAGCCAAACCGACGGAGCCACCCCGGCGCCCCGGCGACCGAACAGTTTTCCGAGATGACATAAGACCAGGAGAAAGAGCCCATTATCTCAGAATAGTGTCCCTCCCCTCAGGGAGCCCCGGCGGGCCGCAGAAGGAACGCCAACGTGATTCCTTCCTGTCACCGCATTTGTTCCTCGGGGAGAAACAAGGTGGCCTGGGGTAGGATGCGGGGTGCAGAGCTGGGCTCCTGGTGGTGCCACACTGTGAGGAGGCCTCGAATCGGCCAGAGAGATCCAGCACATTCTGCTTCCCGGGTTCACGATGAGCCTGGCTTTTCTCACTGTGGGAGGGTGAGGGACAACTGGAGGCTTTACCACCTTGTTTGTTTGTGGGATTTTTTTTTATTTTTAAGTATATATATTTATTAATTTTGAGAGAGAGAGAGGGGAAGCACACAAGCGGGGGAGGGGTAGAGAGAAGGAGAGACAGAATCCCAAGCAGGCTCCACACCATCAGCACAGAGCTGGACACGAACTCAGGCCCTGTGAGATCAGCTCAGGTCACGCTTAACCAACTGCGCCACCCAGGCACCCCGCCCCCTGTGGTTTAGAACATTTGTAAAACCTGTAGGGAAAGAGACAGTATCGGGTTGTGGGTGGCTCAGGGTGACCGGGAAAAGCTGGGCTAAACGCCCCGCTCCTCAGGGGGGCCGGAGGGGCCAGCGGGGACAGGCTCACAGCAGCCCTGGAAGGAAATTTGCTCAGCAGGTGGAGCGGAACGCCCAAAGCGGCCTCTAGGATGCAGGTGCGGAGAGGGACGGTTGGAGTCCTGCCCCCACTCCTCCAAGATTATGAAATCTCAGACAACCGACGTGACCTCCCTGACTCTCAGCTTCCTGATTTTGAAGATGGAGGTACGATACCAATCTCAAAACTTTGTTGGTGACTAAGAAAGGAAATCCTGTGTGTAAAGCATCGAGCAGACTCAGGCACACAGCGAACGCTCATTAAATGGTCGTTTACTCGCACAAAGAATAGTACTAACCAAGCCAAGGTGGGAGGAGGGTCCACGAGCCTGGGGTCCCTTTAGGGGGAAGCCTGGTCACAGGCTGGCAGGTAGGAACAGGGCGATGCTGGTGGCTGCTGGGCTCCAGGCGTTAAGCCTGGGGTTCGGACCCAGAGCGGCAAGAAGACCGAGCCAGAGCAAGAGGCTGGGGCCCAGGAAACGGGGAGAGCCCAGTGGGCAGCCCCCCGTGCGGGTGCTCACCGCATGCACCCCAACCACAGCCCTGCCAGTGTCGACCCGAAGGCAGGAATGCAGCAACCAGGCTTCAGCCCGGGGCCCATAAGGGATTCGAGAAGGAGCTGTCTGTGGAGGAACCACGTGCCCACCTCGTGCGCCAGCCCGTCACTGCTGAGGCCCGGCCGTGGGGGCACAGCTGCGCAGGTTGTCCCGGCCTCAGACCCAGACAGGTCCCGCCTGGGCTGGGCTTCTGCCTCCTGCTCCAACCCCTCTCTGTGCATGGAGGAAGGAGGCCGCAGCCGGGGCCCCACAGGCCTTGGGGCAAGGGAGCCGCGGGCCTTGCTGCCTGGGTGGTATCTGAGCAAAACCTAAGCGTCAGTCCGCCGTGCGCTGTGGGCCTAGCAGACAAGGGTCAAGTGTCGATCGGCTTTCAACGGTCGTGGGGGGTAATTAAAAGATAAGAACCTGAGTGTATGGGGGACCTGTGTGGTTTAGTCGGTCAAGCGTCTGACTTCAACTCGGGTCATGATCTCGTGGTTCATGTGTCCGACAGCTCGGAGCCTGCTTGGGATTCTCTCTCTCTTCCTCTCTCGCTGTCCCTCCCCCCCCCCAAAATAAATACACTTAAAAACATAATATGAGGGGCGACTGGGTGTCTCAGTCAGTTAAGCGTCCAGCTTCGGCTCAGGTCAAGATCTCATGGTTTGTGGGTTCAAGCCCCACGTCGGGCTCTGTGCTGTCAGCTCAGAGCCTGGAGCCTGTTTCAGATTCTGTGTCTCCCTCTCTCTCTCTGACCCTCCCCTGCTCGTACTGTCTCTCTGTCTCTCAAAAATAAATTTTAAAAAACATTAAAAAAATAATATGAGTGTATAATTCTAAAATGTGATACAGTAGGTATATGGGTATTTGTTTATTCTTTTATGGCTTTACTTCTATTTAATAAGCATACATTCCCAGAAGCCAGGAGGGTATTGAGACAGTTAACTACTGATTTAAAACTTTTATGTGACAAAAATAAACATGAAAGGAAGAAAAAAGGAAGAAAGAAAGAAAATTAAACAACAGAGGCGCCTGGGTGGCT
The DNA here is from genome assembly GCA_004023785.1 of Mungos mungo. Taxonomy (NCBI): domain Eukaryota; kingdom Metazoa; phylum Chordata; class Mammalia; order Carnivora; family Herpestidae; genus Mungos; species Mungos mungo. The sequence goes on from PISW01006580.1 coordinate 77,794, forward strand.
CAGTCGGTTAAGCATCTGGCTTCGGCTCAGGTCATGATCTCATAGTTCATATGTTCAAGCCCCGCGTCTGGCTCTGTGCTGACAGCTAGCTCAGAGCCTGGAGCCTGATTCAAATTCTGTGTCTCCCTCTCTCTCTGACCCTCCCCTGCTCACACTTTGTGTCTCTCTCTCTCAAAAAATAAATAAACGTTTAAAAAATTTTTTTAAAGAAAATTAAACAACAAACTGGAAAAACTCACTATATATATGAAAATAGACTCATTTCCTTAAAATATGAAGGACTTTTACAAATCCATATGGAAGTGAAGAATAACCAAATATGACAATGGGCAAAGAACATCGTGATTAGACAGTTTGTAAAAAAGAAAGAACTGGGGCATATAGGTGGCTCAGTTGGTTGACTTCAGCTAAGGTTGTGATCTCACATTCGTGGGTTCGAGCCTCATCTTGGGCTCTGTGCTGACAGCTCGGAGCCTGGAGCCTGCTTCGGATTCTGGGTCTCCCTCTCTCTCTGCTCCTCCCCCATACGTGTGCGCTCTCGCTCTCGCTCTCTCTCTCTCAAAAAATAAAACGTTAAAAATTTGGAAAAAAAAACCAATGATAAGCTACCCAAGAAATGTAACCTCACTCATAAGTAAATGAGTTCAAGTCAGACCCGCGGACTATATTTTCCGGACCGATAAGGGTTACAGATTGATTGTACATCATGATGGTTAGTTTCTAGGAAAACCCTCTCACACGCCGAACCCGGGAATTTAATTTGTTGCCATGGTTTCGGAGAGCATTTGAGAAATTCCAAATACCTTTTGTGTGTCTTAGCAGTTTGATTTCTAGAAATTTACCCCGTAACTATCCCCGCACACGCACAGAAAGGTACCTATAAAAAAGGAAGACCTTCCATACGGTAGTGTTTTATACATGAAGGGGAAAAAGCAACTTAAAAATTCATGAATGCGGGATTCCGTAAATACATTTTCCACACTTACATTATGGCATGTACGCTGTCTGTAGAAAGAATGAGGCTGATCTGTGCCTACCGACGCAGAGGTCTCTGAGATGCGCTCACAGAAGCAAACAGTCCCTCATGAAACGGCACATGTCACATGGCCTGAGGACTGGGCCTGACAAAGGAAAGGAACACTACTTAGTATTTATCTTATTCCTGCTGCCATGTTGGGATGGCCTTTGAAACCAGTCTGAAATGGGCGCTGAGCGCTGTTCTGTCCTTAGCCCTGTGAGAAGAGACATGAAGGTCACACGCGCTGACCTTGAGCAGCCCCACAGGTAAGACAGGACTATAAACGGACGGTAGGGCACAACTTTGAAGAGGGACCGAGTGGGCGTGGCCTTCAGGGAGGAAGGGTAGGGGGAGAAGCCTACCTTTCGGAGGAGCCCGTGTCTGAGCGAGATCTGAAGACTCAGCCAGAGCAGGTGGGGGACCCCAGGCCGAAAGAAGAAGGTGCACGAGGGCACAGTGATCGGCCCACAGGCAGGGTGCTTACAGGGCACCGCAGCGGTTCGCGCTGGATGGCAGTCCGCCACGGGCACGTGGTGACAGGCATGGTTGTAGAGTGTGTGCCAGAGCACACGGGCCTGGGACCTCCTACGGGGAGGGGGGGGCACCTGCAGTCGTTTGGGGCTGCAGCCAAAGTAGAGGCCTCTTGGAGGAAGAAGCTTCTGGCAACTTCTAGAAACGTCTAGGGTTATCTGAGCAAGATCCCAAACTCCATTTCCTTCTTGGTTGGTTTTTTAAAATCTTGCTATGATGGGGAGTGTGTGAAAGTCTGGGCGGAGAAAAGCTGGAAGCTGGGATCAGACCGTCTGAATTACTCTTTTGAAGAAGGACTCGTTTTCCCAACGGCCTCGGTGCTTTTGTGAGTGCGAACGGTGGGGAGGCTTTGCTGGTGGGCCTGCGCACCACAGCCCCTCCGGGGTCCTGGCTGTGAAGGCTGGGGAGGTCCTTCTTCACGGCTGTCCAGGAAGCCCAGCGCTGTGTGGCTTCCTGAGGCCAGCCCTGTGACCTCTCCGTTGTGGAGGAAGGGTGGGGGAGGAGAGCAGGTGACATGTTTGCAAATGTGCGGTGCCTTTTTGTTCATCTCTGCCGGGGTGTCTAACCAGGCTTTCTGAGGGAGTAAATCGTGGGTGACGTCAGCAAACGCGGGGAGTTTAACTCCTGAGTCATTCCCAAGGGAAGGGGGTGTCTGGCTAATTGAATTCTGTGGCTCTAATTGAGTTACCATGGTGACAGAGGACGTCGGATATGCCAGAGTGGAGAGCATTAAGACATTGAAAGAGTGAATTTTACACTTCTCCACACTGGAGATTCAGTCTTTCTGTGGGAATCCAAGGAAACCCAGTGGCCGTCGAAGCCTGACTCATTGCGGCGGGCGTCAGCTCTCACTACCCAGGATTCTAGACCAAAGAGGTTCTGGAGCTTGGATGGAATCAAGAGTCTCACGCATGTCTTGGCTCAAAACTCTCCACTGGGCCCCCACCTGGGATTGCCAGATTTAGCAAACCAAAACGCAGAAAGCCCGCTTAAGTTTGAATCTCAGATACCCAATGAATACTGTTGTGGTATATTTATGTCCATGCAAATTATTAGTTGCTGTGTATCTGAAACTCAAATTTAACCAGGCATCTTGTATTTTTTTAATCTTTATTTATTTTGAGAGGGGGGATGCAGAGAGAGAGAAAAAGAGAGAGACAGGGACAGAGAGAATTCCAAGCAGCCTCCACACTCCGCAGGGTCTGACGTGGGGCTCGATCCCACAACCGCAAGATCGTGATCTGAGCTGAAATCAAGAGTCAGACGCTTCATGGACTGAGCCACCCAGGCCCCCCGGCCCGGGCATGCTGTATTTTATCTGGCAGCCCTATGCCCAATGGCTACAAACTAAAGCCCGGATTCTGACACCCAGGTCTCCAGGGTTCAGCCCCTTCCTGACTTTGCGATCTCATTTCCCACACACTGTTCCCTTTCTGGTACGCAGTTTCGTTTCTAGACAAAGTGAACTGCACCTACGTGTTGCTTTGCCTTTTGCTTTCCTGCCCCTCTGCCTTTGTGAGAAATTTCTCCCTTTGTTTTCCGTCTTAAAGGCCATGCATGCCATCCCTAACCCCCAATGCGGCAGAGCCTCTCTCCTCTTTAAACATCCTTGGTGTCTTTTTGACGGAGCATCTGCAATTGTAGAGAACGCTTATTGCTTTTTTTTGCCTGGTACCTCCTCCTTTTCTGGAAAAACACCCTGCTTCTGAGAACTGCTCCTCTGATTCCGACCACTCCATTCTGGAAGGAGCTTCCGTACTCTCATCTACCCTGCCTCTGGCCACAGATGATTGGCCCCAAACTGGACACCTGATCTACACCAATTCAATGAGATCCTTCCCTGGGCGTTTTTGGTAATGCATCCTGTCCAGGACTCAGCCCAGATTACACTCTAACATCTGTACGGAGCACTGAGCCAAGATCACCATTGGTATCCAGGATATCATCACTTCACCTGTGAGGATCCTAGTCCTGACTGCCCTGTCCCTAAGGACACTCACTCCCATGTGACCTGGTGGTAGGAGAGGCCATGGAGAGATGGCATAGGGACCGCCCTGGGAGTCCCGAGGGGACCTGGGCTCCGGTCAGACCTTGGACTCTCTGCAAGACCCATCACCGCAACAGATGGTAACCTCTCTGAGGGCAAGACCTCCCCTTGTTCTTCTCTGTAGCATCAGATATGCACCCTTGGCAGGTGTTAGAGAAACGGTAGATGACGGTGGTGATAATGGCGATGCCCACAGCCAGCCGCTGCCTCTCTCTGGGACTTAGTTCTCTTTACTACAAAATTGGACGGTTGGATCTGATGAGCTTTAAGAGCACCCCCGGTTCAAAGTGTCTGTCACCCCCAGTGTCAATCCTGGGAGACTCTGAGGACTGCCTCCCCACACCTACAGAGCATCGAGCCAAAGAGTCAAAGACAGGGCCGTTTTATCTGGGAGGGCCGACGTCAACTGCGATAAATGAACCCTCTGGGGGGGAGACTGATAACGAGGGAGACTGTGCAGGGGGCGGGAGACGCGTGGGAAATCTCTACCGCGCCGCTCAGCTGTGCCGCGGACCTAATGCCATGCTAATACATAAGGTACACACACATACACACACACACGCACGCACGCACACACACACACACACACACACACATATACACACATATAAATAAATTACTACATGTGGGCTATGATCTGGGGCTACAACATGCCTGAACTGATAAAAGTGAAATCCAAGACCGGGACTCCGGGTGGTATCATTTTGCATCTTCCTCTTTACTAAATCGACACCGTGTCAAACTTCCAGTACTGCAGAGGCACCTGGGGGGCTCAGTCGGTTGAGCATCTGACTTCGGCTCAGGTCACGATCTCACGTTTGTGTGCTCGAGCCCCGCGTCGGGTTCTGTGCTGACAGCTCAGAGCCTGGAGCCTGCTTTGGATTCTGTGTCTCCCTTTCTCTCTCTGCCCTTCCCCGTTCATGCTCCGTCTCTCTCTGTATCAAAAATAAATAAAACATTAAACAAAATTTTTTAAAAACCTCCCAGACGAGATCGGGCGCGTTCAGGGTGGTATGGCCGTAGACTGGAGACGAACCATGGACTGAGGGGGGAGGGGGAGGGAGGGAGGGGGGATGGTCATGGTGGGGGGCACTTGTGGGGAGAAGCACGTGGTGTTATATGGAAACTAATTTGACAATAAACTATTATTAAAAAAAAATAAAAATAAATAAAAATAAAAATAAAATAAAAGAAAAAAAAAGAAAAAAAAGAAAAAAAAATAAAAATAAAAACCTCCCAATATTGCCATGGTCACACTGCTTATTCACCTCAGGTGGGCACAGTGTTAGTGTTTAGTAGTATGTGAAATGATTTTAGGTCGTACATAGGTGAGGCCTTCTTTGTTCTATTATTTTCATGTTTATCAGAATAAATATCATTCACATGTATAGTATTGACAGAAAGTTTCCTTTTTTAAAAATGTTTTTATTTAGAGAGACAGAAAGAGAGAGAGAGTGTGTGTGTCCGAATGTGAGTGGGGTAGGGGGTAAGAGAGAGGGAGACACAGAATCCGAAGCAGGCTCCAGGCTCTGAGCTGTCAGCACAGAGTCCCACCCGGGGCTCGAACTCACACACCATGACATCATGACCTGAGCGAAGTCGGACGCTTAACCCACTGAGCCACCCAGGTGCCCCAGAAAGTTTCCTTTCTTAAAATAAAGTATTAGGTAAGTGACAAACAGTACCAGTGCCACTGAGCTGGCCCGACACACAAGTGTGCCCCCCTTCTCACAAGAAAGCCCACAAGAGCATGGGTGACTTTTGTGACCCTGCCGAGCACTCAGGGCCTGTGTGGACCAGCCCCCACCCTCTCTCACCCATCCCCAGGGAAGCCCTTTCTGGACTCAGCAGGCCGACATGCGCCATGCTGGCCTCCCTCACCTTATAAAATCAGCACATTTTAGCAAAGTTGCACTGAAACTGAACTTTCACTAAGCCAAAATTTGTAGCGATGCTTCTTATTCGCTGCAATGGCATTGAGTCCTTAAAAAAAAAATGACAGGGCTCGTGGGAAATCCATCAGCCATTTGTGTCACAGCCAGAGAGTAACTGATGGCTCTGTCCCCAAGGCTATGGCTGCCCAGAAGGGTATTATGAAGTATTAAAGGATCTCAAGGGAGTAATTCTAATTTGAGACGCACGGTGCCTTAGATCTGTCAGGAGGAGAAAATGAAAGCTTATACCTCCACGTGCTGCCAGGAGGGCTTTCGGAGACACTCTCGGGAAGAGTCGGAAATCTGAAGTTGGGGACTAGCAGCTGCTAGGGAGCTGGGGTGAGGTTGGGGGGCTGCCTGTAGGAGGGGGCAGGTGCAGCAGAGGCCAGCAAGTCCAGGCAGTTTCGGCAGAGGGGGCTCAGGTGCATAAGCAGGGGCTCCAAGTACATCTCATTCATTCTTTCGTCCGTTCATTCACGCGCCTCATGATCCCTCTTATAAAATAAGAGCATTCAATTGGAGAGTCTTCCGGGCCATCCCAAGAGTCTGAAATGTTCTCTCAGTATTTAGTCAGCTGCACAAACTGTTTACTTTATTTAAAAAATGTCTATTTCTTTATTTTTGAGAGAGAGAGAGAGAGACTGAGGCAGAGAAAGCAGGAGACAGAGAATCCCAAGCAGGCTCAGCGGTGTCAGCACAGAGCCTGACTCGGGGCTCAAACCCACGAACCATGAGATCATGACCTGAGCCAAAATCAGGAGGTGGATGCTCAACCACCTGAGCCGCACAGGCGCCTCGTGTCCACTTTGTAAGTAGAGTAAATCCCTACTTTATATTCACAAGTGAACCAAAGCTTAGAGAGTCAAAGGCGGAGACGTGCCATGAATGTAAACTTGCCGATTCTGGCAGCAATCTACACATTCTAGACGGAGACCCACCGCCGGGCGGCCATCTCCCCCTCCTGCTCAAGCCACCTTGCCCTGGAGCGGTCCAGTCAGGGGCTGCCTCCCGTCCTCCACCCAAGCCTCGGGTTCTGCAAACAGCGACAGCTTCTCACCCAAACCCTTGGTTCCTGCAGAATTGTCGTAGCTTGTGCTTTGAGATCTGAGGGGTTCGCTGCTGAAAACTACTCGTGCTGTTGAATGACCTGTTTAGGCACGTCTCTCTACACATGGATATTTCTGATCACTCAGACTCAGGAGCATCCATAGAAAGTTGAAAGATCACGCCTTTTGCCTCGTTGCCTCTGAGAAGTAAGATGAGTCACCAGCATCTCTACTGGGGCCACAGGAGGAAATTTGGCCAGGGTTCTGGTTCCTGCCGTGTCTGCTCAAACCTGCGCGGTCAGATCGGGACGCACGACCTCGGGGTGTGCCACCAGCGTTACCGTCGGTGTGCCAAGGATACCGCCCGCATTAGGTGGGGTTAAGTGAACTTCCTTGAATGATCGTCCGAGGTACCTGCCTTAATGCTAACTTGTTGTACATAAAATAAAAAATACCTCAATTATGAGTGTTTGAAGGTGGGAAAATGTTAAATCCCCCAAACTAAAAGGTCACTGCAGATATAAACATATGTATAAACATATATGTAGAATAAAAGCATCCCTGCAGAGGGAGTCTGGCGTTAACCGGCCAGCGCCTCCCCACTGGATGTTCTTTAACCCGCCCCCCGCCCCGCACCTCCCTTGACGCCCCCCCCTCCGCCCCCTGGTCTGGTGTAGCCGCGCAGTTCTGGCCCAGGGCAGTCTTCTCATCGCTGTCTGCGTGTTTGATCCGTTCCAGCCCCACGACGCCGTGATGATGGGGTATCCGATGGTATCGGCTCTCTGCAGAGAGCTCTCATTCCCTCCGTCTGCCGAGGTCTGTCTGTCTGTCTCCACGGCACAGGATGTTTCTACTTCCATTTGTACCTGCAGAGTCTACGTAAAGCTGAAGAGCGGATGGGCGCTCTCTCCAGGCACTTTCTTCCGGAGGGAGCAATTCCGAAAATCCTTCTCTCTAAACATCTGTCACAGCTGCAGGGGTTGGGGGGACGGTTCGTAGACCTGCTCGTCTTTAAGCAGGAAGATGCTTTCTAGAGCTGAATGGAAGAGTTCCCTCATTCTTCTTGTGTTTCCTTAGTACACAGTCCTTCAGTTGGACCCATCAGCATTCAGTACTGTCCCCATCCTAGTCCTCCTCCTCTGGGCTTTGCAGTGTAGCTCTTTCACGCTCGGGACCCCTGGGGTCACCTCCCGCCAGTGGCCCGTGCAGTTCCTGCAAAACTGAAGACTCTGATAGAAATTTCCACTCGGAAGTCTCCTCTGGACCTCCACTCCTGACCGGGGCATAGGTGGAGCCCTTTCTTTTTCACTCAGACGCGCTGTTTCTGCCAAATGAAATGGTTCCTAAAAAGGTTGTATATAAGTAAAATTTGTATACACTGAACTTTTAGTAGGCATCCTACAGATATGTTATTACTTGGGATTTAAAATTTTTTTTATGTCTTTATTTTATTTTGAGAGACAGAGACAGAGAGCGAGCTGGGGAGGGGCAGGGAGAGAGAGGGAGACAAAGAATCTGAAGCAGGCTCCAGCTGTCAGCGCAGAGCCCGATGCAGGGCTCGAACCCACGGATGTGAGATCATGACCTGAGCTGAAGTCAGACACTTAACTGACTAAGCCACCCAGGTGCCTCTATTATTTGGGATTTAGTGTACTTCCTTGTACCGTTATTTAATTCCTCTATATTTTAGGTTTTGTGAATTGTGTTTTTCCAACAGCATTTGGCTTTAAAGAAGAGGCTGTCTTTGGAGACAAGGTCTCATTAAACAGTAATCAAGATAGAAAGGGTTAATGGCAGCGGCACCTGGGTGGCTCAGTCGGTTAAGCTTCCAACTTTGACTCAGGTCATGATCTTGCGTTCGTGGGTTTGAGCCCCAAGTCAGGCTCTGTGCTGACAGCTCAGAGTCTAGAGCCCGGAACCTGCTTCAGATTCTGTGTCTCCCTTTCTCTCTCTGCCCCTCCCCTGCTCATGCTCTGTCTCTCTCTCTCAAAAATAAACATTAAATTTTTTCAAAAAAGATAATTAACAAAATGAGTCTTCAGTTTTGCAGGGACTACACGGGCGGGCCACGAAGGCACACGGATACGTTCCCTGCCCTGTACAACGTAGAACTGGTAGCAAACTAGTGCGCAGACATGATGTAGACGTGGCCGTCACATTCTGGTGTCTGATCTCAGGCAGGCACTTGAGCCTGGTTCACACAAGCAAACTCCTGGGACTCGCAGATTAGCTGGAGTGAACTAAAGACCCAAAGAGGGCTGTCTAGCCCCCCACAATGTTTGGGTCAACTTGCCAGCACCCCGGGGGTGTCCACATGGCAGGCAGATACCAGAGAAGACTGAGCTGGCGTCAAGGTAATGTCTGCCATACCACTCACTTCCTCTGCAGCGGAGGCTACTGTGGGTGGGGGCCTCGTGCTCATATCATATCACGTGGTCAAGGCCAGAGACACACTGCCAGTGATGGGCTCTCTGACCTCTACTTTTCTATGGTCCATGGTCCCTTCCACTGACGCACTTTCTTATTTCATCTGTTAGTTCCATTGATTGGATTACGGTCAAGTCACGAAAACATTCTCCTCCTTTTCCTTCCCTTTTCTCCCTCTTGAGGTGATTCTATCTCTCTGTGCCACTCTAACAAGTTTGACTCTTGGGCTCCATGTCACAAAGAGGCCACCTGCACGGTACAGACTCTGTTGTGCTACTCAGTGAAGTAGGCTGGGCCAAGTGTCCGGGGAGGGCCATGGAGGAACGGAAGGAAGGCACTCACCGTGATGCTCCAAAGAGCACCCCGGAGGGGATGGGGTTGGCAGAGAGTTTTGGACAATTTTGGAGTTTTAATAGGAAGAAAGACGAAGGAGGTGTGTTTAGGTGAGCAAAGACTTGGAAGAAAACAGACAAAAACGTTTGGTGGTGCTGCTCAGGGGAAAGTTATAAAGGAGAATCTGGGGAGATGCGGGTGGAGAGGGGAGAAGCCCAAGGGTTTTGTTCAAGGCAGTAAGAAGCCTGGGTGTCTCCGTTGGTTGAGTGTCCACCTTCAGCTCAGGTCATGATCTCTCAGTTTCAGAGCTTTGGATTCTGTTGTCTCCCTCTCTCTCTGCCTTCCCCCACTTGCACTCTGTCTTTCTCCCAAAAATAAACATTAAAAAAATTTTTTAAAGAAGCCATTGACAAAGGTTTTTGTGCAGGACAGTGATACAATCAAAGTAGCACTTTAGGAAAACGAAGTCAGCAGTGGGAAAGAAAGAGAATGATCTTAGACAGATTGAACTGGAAGTAAAGGATTCCTAAAACAGAATTATAGAGTTTTCACAAGTACAAAGATCTTTGCCCTGAGGGAGGTTAGAGTTTGTTACACATGGAACCAAAAAATGGGTAATAGAGTGATATTGAGCCTCTGTGTCCAAAAATAACCTTTGGCAGCAGAAAATTGTTTTGCAAGCCAGACTGTCATCTAAAGAAATGATTTTGCAAATTCCTTTATTCCCTTGGCATATCAACACGGGAGTTTGGGGGGGCTCCCGTGGGGTGTCCGAGTTCCCGTGAGGCTTGTGGGCGAGATCCAGTTCATCGTTGAGGCTCATCTAGAAGGTCGATGTGGGAAGATGTGACGTAGGAGAGGGAAAGGGAAAGCCCACCGTTCCCCTGGCTTCGCGGGTGGAGGAAAGAGAGGGAAGACTCGGGACTCCAAACATTCGCGGTCCACGCTCAGACACGGACAGGGACAGAGAGCACTCAGTAGTTCAAGGTGACATCAAAGGCAGATGGCCATATCCAAGGAGGCTGCCACGATAGGAGGAGGCCCCTGGCAAAACCTGGGGATGGCAGCTGGGCAGAGGGGAGGGTGCGGGACAGAAAGACGCTCAGGGATCTGCTGCCCGAGTGCCCCGCCCACTGAACCCGGACCAAGGAGGCAGAGCAGGGGAACAGCTCCCCTCAGCCTCACATTTCAGTAAGCAGGAGGATTTCGGGTGGGCGCACCCCATCAGCCAGAGGACAGAGGTGTCCCCAGGTGTCCACTGTTGCTGTAAACAAAGGTGTACTCTTCTCCGTAGTCCCCGTCACCACCGCAGAGCCAGAGAGGCAGAAGGAGAAGAATCTTTGAGATCAAGTATCTTTATCCAAATGACCGTTTCCTAATGGGGCCAATTAAATGGACAGCTCAGGCCATGGTTAAACAGGATGAGGTAGGAAATCAATTGTTACCCCTAACCAATGAGCGGAGGGTGGGGGACAGAGGACCCTAGGAGGAAGACCATACTTGTTCGGAAAAACTAAAAACTGCACTCACTTTTTCTTGCACATTCAAGTGAGTGAGAGTGAGTTACATTTTGCACTCCTCGAATGATGGACTGAAGAGAAGCATAGATGCTATGGAGATGAGTGAGTTCTGTGAGACAGAGACAGAGAGTCCGCACGGGGCCAGTAGAAGACTGAGGACCACGTCTTGGAAATACCCTCGAGTCGTATCTCACAAACCCCCAAATCACACAGAATTTGGGGATCCTGTGCGTATATTTGTTTCTACTGAAGCCCCTGGTACTTCAAAGTCTGCCTCTCCATCCTGTATGAAGTAGGGTTGCTTGTGGCAAATTCCCAACAGTGACTCGCACTTGGCAATGATCAGCTTTACCACCACGAGGGCTAACGGTGCCCGCCGTGTGCCTCCACCGTCCAGGAAACAAGCCAAGAAGCTGGGGCGGGGTACTTTGCAACCTGTATCATTTTACGGTTTGAAGGTCTTCTATCAAAAAGGCAGTATCTGGGGCGCCTGGGTGGCTCAGTTGGTTGAGCGTCCGACTTTGGCTCAGGTCATAATCTCACGATCCAGGAGTTCAGGCCCCCACATCAGACCCTGCGCTGACAGCTCAGAGCCTGGAGCCTGCTTCAGATTCTGTCTCTTTCTCTCTTTGCCCCTCCTTTGTTCACTCTCTGCCTCTCAAAAAATGAATAAAATGTAAAAAAAAAAGGGGGGGCAGTATCTGTCTGTCTCCCAGTTGAAGTCAAGTCTGTCTGCTGGTGGGTAAGAGGCAGGAAGAATTTTGAATCACAGTCCCAGGAGAAGCAGGAGGGCATGAATAGGAAACATGCCCGCCCCCTGCCGAGGGCACCGCTTTCTCCTGCGCAGCTGAGGCCGATTCATGCAAACGTGGCCAGGGATAAGGGACTGGGCAAGGAAAGGCACTCTATGAAAACTGGAAGAGCACGGGGAAAGGAGTCCTTCTGGCAGCAAAGAAACATTGCACTGGGCTTAGCAATGAGCCACTTGCTAGCGTCTTGGGAATCAGCTTTCCTGAAAGGCAAGGGAGGGAGGGTCTGCTGCCCATACTCCCAGCCCCTGTCTGTCCTGCGTTCGTGCGTCTCACACTGCAGCCTGATCATTTATTCTGAGTACAGCGTAGGGAGGCTATTCAAGTTTTGAGTGCCGTTAACATCATCCCCTGAAGACTTCTTATTTTGCCTTCAAATATGTGTCTGTATTTCTTTTTCTCAAGTATTTTTTTAAGTTTTATTTATTTATTTCGTGTGAGAGAAGTACACAAGCGGGGGAGGGACAGAGAGCGAGGCCGAGAGAGGGAATCCCAAGCAGGACTGGCACTGCCAGCACAGAGCTTAATAGGGGGCTTGAACCCACAAGTCATGAGATCATGACTCGAGCCCAAGTCCAGAGCCGGATGCTTAACCGACTGAGCCATCCAGGCGCCCCTGTTTCTTAAGTTCCGTAAGGAAAAAAGTGTTTAGGGGGCACCTGGCTGGCTTAATTGGATAAACGTCTGATTTCAGCCCAGGTCATGATCTCATGGTTCGTGAGTTCGAGCCCTGCATCAGGCTCTGTGCTGACAGCTCAGAGCCTGGAGCCTGCTTCGGATTCTGTGTCTCCCTCTCTCTCTGCCCCTCCCCCATTCGTGCTTTGTCTCTCTCTCTCTCTCTCTCTCTCTCAAAAATAAATAATATATCAAAAAAATTTTTAAGGAAAAAATGTTTCCTAACCCCAAACAACTCTTCTATTTTGCACACTAGCATCCATACACATATTGTTTCCTACCCTTATAATCAAATCTATATACATTTTAGCTTTCTCCTTCATTTTTCATTAACATAGATCAAAAGCGTTTTTTGCCACATTTTCATAAAGACTGTTGGTAATGCCTACAAACTATTCCATCATGTGGCATGCCATAATTTATATGATTTATGTTTTAGAGCAGAAGCTACCAATATCTGTTTTTTTTTAATGCTTTTTATTTATTTTTTGAGAGACAGAGAGAGACAGCGTGAGCAGGGGAGGGCCAGCGAGAGAGGGAGACACAGAATCTGAAGCAGGCTCCAGGCTCTGAGCTGTCAGCACAGAGCCCGACTCGGGGCTCAAACCTGCAAACCATGAGATCATGACCTGAGCCGAAGCTGGACGCTTAATGACTGAGCCAGCCAGGCACCCCTCAATATCTGTTTATCTTATTTTTTGAGCGAGAGAAGGAGACGGAGCATGAACATGGGAGGGGCAGAGAGAGAAGGAGACACAGAATTCAAAGCAGGCTCCAGGCTCTGAACTGTCAGCACAGAGCCCGATGTGGGGCTCAAACCCACAGACTGTGAGATCATGACCTGAGCCGAAGTTGGGATGCTCAACTGACTGAGCCAGCCAGGTGCCCCATCCATGTCTTATCTATCTATCATCTGGCCACCATGACACCCCGCCTGGGTAACTCCTCAGTAAATTATCCGTCAGGAAGCCTTGGTCAATAATCAATAGTGTGAAGATATCAACATTGACCAGCTTTCGTCAGCCTCCCAGCTCACCCCACTGCTGCTCCCGGTTATTGATCCTGGATCTGCTCCCCGATGTTCCCAACCATGGAGGCGGAGACCCCAGACAGCCCCAGCCTTCTGCAGGGACCACAGATGGTGACTGGGCCGCCCCTCAGAGGCCCACCCCAACGCTGGCTAAAAGCACAAGCTGCAAAGGAGCAGGGCCCCCTGAAGACCATCTGGGAGCTGAAGGCACAGCTGCCCCAGGGCCATGGACAGGTCATTGGAGCCAGCTGTGCTGTCTTGTGTTCAGAGTGGTCACGCCAGTGTCCCACATCCATAGCATGGCCTTGGCCGTGACCATGGTCGCTGCCCAGAGCTCCTCCCTCCTGATCATCAGGCGCACCTGGCTCGTCCTGGCAGGTCCAAATGCTGCTCAATATACGATTGACACGTCTCTTGTCTGCTTCCTTTAGCCTGGCTCTGCTTCTGTTGTTGGCAACTCAGCACCTTGTCTGGTTCAATCCCCATTTTCTACTCCTATCAAAACCCATCCAAGAAAATATTGAAAATCTATTCCCACTGAGGCCTAGAAGCACGCCCTGTCATTCATACACGGCTTTCCTGTGGACAGGATTCTTTCCTCATTGTGCGCTCTCATTTGGTGTATTAACTCAAAGTGTTCTAACGTATCACTGCGTTGTAGCCAACCTAGAGGCAAGAAAAATAAGGCCACTCCAGGGTCACACGATGAATCGTCAGATCTTCTACCACCAAATTCCATGCTGTCTTCACTTCGGAGCTACCTTCCCCCTTAACGTGCTCCGTTCCAGGCATTTTGCACAGGAGGAGGGAAAATGAGAGATAATGAGTGGAAATAAGAAGGGGGACGGCTTCCCAGAAACGGAAACCGTATCAAACAGGGGGCGATCTGTGCCACCTAAGGGAAAAGAGGTCTCGTGTGTGCACACGCACACTCGCACACTCGCACACACGCACACAGGCACTTGCCCCGCCAGGATCCTTCCCCTCTGCTTTTCCGTTTCAAGGCGCTAAGCCTCTCACGAATCGCATAACAGACATCCAGCTGAGCAAAGCACGCCTTGACGTGCTCCTACTTTTGTGATCCCACATGTTCCATCCACGTGGACTTTTAAAAAATGTTTTAATATTTTTTATTTATTTTTGAGAGACAGAGACAGCATGAGCAGGGGAGGGTCAGAGACAGAGGGAGATACAGAATCTGAAGCAGGCTCCAGGCTCTGAGCCAGCTGTCAGCACAGAGCCAGACACGGGGCTTGAACCCATGAACTATGAGATCATGACCTGAGCTGAAGCCGGACGCTTAACTGACTGAGCCACCCAGGCGCCCCCATCCACGGGGACTTTAAAGCACACGCAGCCCAGAGGAAATGACTCACACGTTGGGCAGGGCTGTGGCAAGGTCAAGGGGAGCAGAACGCTGCTGCTGTGAGAGCGATGAACGAGGTGGGAGCAGCTGGGCACATGTCTTCTGGTTAAATGAACAGCGTGCTCCCTGCAGGCAGAGGGTAAAGAGCTTAGATATAAACGTAAGGGAGTAGCTCCAAAATGCTTAGAAGGAAAGATTAAAGGAAGGCTCTCGATCCCGGATATTCTGAGGCACAAATGCTTGCGAGCCCCCCTCCCACACACTGCCAGGGACCGTGCATCGCAAAGGAACGCACGTGATGCCACCGAAGAAGCCAGACTGCCAAAAAGAAAAAGAAAAGGAGCCTGAATCCGGCCAGACCTCTAGAGCCACCAGAGGACGGCCCGACACAAAGATGTGGGAGCAGGCGGTTTCTTCGGGAGATGGTCTCAGGAAGAAGTGAGGATGTGAGCAAAGTAAAACCTGGGGAACAGACAATGAAGGGGTGGTCATATCAAGGCCAGTCAGGGGTGGTTATGCCTGGATAACTGGGTTCAGTCTTGCTGGGGACCCTCTAAAGAACCATCTAGAACCATGTCCACACAGGCTGGGGAGGCCGGGGCATTTATCTGTCATTGGTGACAGGGTCCCGGGAGGGTGAGTCCTCCCTGCTTCAATGTGGGACCACAATTTTTGTCATTTAAGCTACTCTGAATTCGGGCAGGCCCGCGCCGTGTGGCACGGTGCAGCACAAACGTCTGCGGTCCTAGGATGGGGACATGCCACATGTCCCCATGCACCTGCAGATCCAAACCGCAGGAAAATCTGCAGGACCGAAGGCCTGGCTTCTACCAAAAAGCGGCATCCAAAAAAGTGGGGGGAGTGTTGGAGAGAGAGGAACATAGAGATTAAAACAGAGACACACCAACCCAATGCCACGTGGGTTCTTAAGGATCCTAATTTGAACAAAAACAATTGTGAAAAGAGTCTTTTCAGACAGTTGAGGAATACTGAATCTATCCCAAGTATTAAGACGATATTAAGAGGGGTTCCTGGATGCCTCCGTGAGGTAAGTGTCCGACTTCAGCTCAGGTCATGGTCTTACAGTTCGAGAGTTCGAGCCCGGCGCCGGACTCTCTGCTGTCAGCACCGAGCTTGCTTCGGGAACCTCTTTCTCCTTCTCTCTCTACCCTTCCTGCTCTCTCCCTCTCTCAAAAATAAAACAAAACATTAAAATGTGTTTTTAAGAGATTATTTAAAACATTTAAAATTGTGGGGCGCCTGGGTGGCTCAGTCGGTTAAGCCTCTGACTTCTGCTCAGGTCAGATCTCATGTTTGTGGGTTCGAGCCCCGCGTCAGGCTCTGTGCTGACAGCTAGCTCAGAGCCTGGAGCCTGCTTCCAGTTCTGTGTCTCCTTCTCTCTCTGACCCTCCCCCTCTCATGCTCTGTCTCTCTCTGTATCAAAAATAAATAAAGCATAAGAAAAAAATTTTAAAAAAAACATTTAAAATTGTGATTTTAAGAGATTATTGTTAAGTGTAATTATTGTTAGGTCTGAAAATGGCATGCAGTTGAGATTTTTTTTTTAAAGTCCTTTCCTATTAGAAATCTATACCAAAGTCTTTATGGTTGAAATGACATGGTGACTGAGGTTTGCTTTGAAGTACCGCAGGGGGAAAATGTTGGTGAGAGTGTGAATGAAGAAAGAACAGCGAAATGATCATTGTCGAAACGGGGTGAGGGGTCTGTGGTGGTCAGTGTGCAATGCTCTCTGCTTCAATGTAGAGAGACTGTCCGTAAACAAAAATATTTGGAACGAAAGGAAGAAAGCACTAACAGGCTCAGGGACGCGCAGATCCCTCCACAGCTCCTTTGCTGAGCAGCTTTTCTGGGTGTCCGAAAGCAGCTGACATGATCTCTACCCAGTAAGAGTTGAAGAAAGCAAAGTTCTCGGACGCTGCATGGGTAGTCAGCAGTTACGTGCTGACACCAGACGACAACAGGGCGTCACTTCACATTCGTGATCACCTAACATCCATATGAAAAACTGTGAAATAATTATTATATGTATTGGTCTCTGTCCCTGGCTCCTGACAGAGCTCCTAAATCCCTAGGAATTTCCTGTGCTAAGGGAGCATCTCTTGTTCTAACGCAATGACTCTCGGTGGGCTCCCGACTGGCTTCAGGAAGGGCCTGGTCACCGGAAGGGGCCATGCCATGATTCCAAGTGTGGAACTTTCGCCCCCACCCCCCCCCCGCCGTGGAGGACAGATGGGCTAGGATGGAGTTAATAATGGATCGGTCCCACGTGATGAAGCATCCATAAAAATCCCTAAATTATGCAGTTCAGAGAGCGTCCAGTTGAGTGAACACAATCACACGTTAGGAGAATGGAATGCCGCAACTCCATAGGGACAGAAGCTTGTGCACTTGGGACCCTTCTAGACTTTTCCCTAAGTACCTCTTCCCTTGGATATTCCATCTGTATCCTTTATTATAATAGACCGGGGAGTAGATAAGTAAGTATTCACCTGAGTCCTGGGAGGCACGGGAACGAGCAAGCAAACCCGAGGAGGGTGTGCGAGTTCTCGATGTGTGACAATATGAGACGGAAGTGGGGGTAATCCGGGGACCCACTACTTGCCATTGGCATCTGAAGTGGGGGCATTCTTGTGACATTGAGCCCATAACCAATGAGGTCTGCACTAACTTCAGGGAGTCAGTGTCCGAACTGAATTAATTGTTCGACACCCAGGTGATGTCCGGGGAGTTGAAGAATAAGTTGATGTGGGGAGAAAAGACACACATTTTGTGTCAGAAATGTGAGTGTGAGTGTGAGCAGAGGAAACAAGCGTATTTTTTAATAGGACTGACAATAAGGGCTTGAGCAAGGCTGGACTGACCCCGAGGCAGAAAGAAGAAAGGGTATGAGACCTCACGCCCTCGCCCTAGTCAGGAGCCTGTGACCTCATTGCCCACATTAAAACCTTCCTTCTAAATCCCCACTTGAAAAAAATCCTATCTGATTTCTGATTTTCAAGATACCCGTGCATTCTGTTAGCTGATATACTCAAGGTTTTAGATCTCCTAGGTAAGCAGAGCTGGGTGGTCCGGGGTTGAAAAGAGGGACAGGAGATAAAGCAGGTGGCACGTACGGAAGCTGGCCGTGGTCAGAATTCCATGGGGCTTGGGATGGGCCCACGCCTACTAGGAAGGAGGGACCAAGCTTGCCAGATCGATGGCAGTCCTGGTCATTGTGCCCAGCTTTGCATGGAGTCCACACAGAGCTCCAGGCCCAGGACCCGGACACTGGGAGGGCCCCTGGCGAATAGTGACGGCCCCCAGCTTCTCCCACCAGACTTTCAGGGGGCTCTGGAGCCCACAGGCTGCAAAGGGAAGTCAACACCACTCAGCTCCATGGGACACTGTTGAGCTCTGCAGCGTGTGGGGCCTGGGGACTCGCAGAAGAGGAGGGCACCATTTTTGATCAGGTTCTTTGATTTTAAGTGACAGAAGGGCCCTCTGGCTCTGGGGCAACTCACAGCATTGAAGGAAAAGTTGAAGAGCCAGCTTCAGAGAGGAGGAAACCCGGGGGCGGGGACAGGCTCTTCACGACGAGCCTCCGGTCATGTCGACGAGCCTCCGGTCATGTCCGTCTCTTTGTCACCCACTCAAATCCAAGTACCAGCGAGGGGCGAGGCCCTGTGATCACAGAGGCTGCCCCGAAGAGGGAATGGAGGCAGAACCAGCAGAGAGCAAGGTCTCTCTTACATCCCATTACATGGTGCTTGCCTTCTGGAAGCTTCTCGGTGAGGGGAGCGCTAGACCCGCAGAGGAAGACTGCACTAGCGTGTGAAAAGTGAAAGCAAGGGGCCCCCGGGGCTGCTCAAAAGAAAGGCAGGGTGTTTGGTGGCAGATGTGTTACACCCAATAAAAAAGTTTTGAAATGGGAAAGGTGCTGAGCGCCCTTTGGCTGCATTTCTGGGTTCTGTCTGGGTGGTGGGAGGGAGAGGGGTAAGCCCGGGGCCCAGGGCCGTGGGCGGGTGTGCAGGGGTGGGTGCAGGAGTGCAGGCGTGAGCCTTGCCTCGCATCACTCATCCCTGATGTAGAGGCTGTGCTTACTGTTTAGCCAACTGGAGGTGAACTGGGGTCAGGCCTGCGGTTCCCGCTTCAAAGTCTGAGATGATCTGTAAATGGTTTTCTCCCTGGCTTCCTTTCCCAGCAGAAGTAGTTCTCACACACACACAGAGTTTATTTTTGCAAGAAAGGTGGCTCAAAACTTGATCATTGATTTTGCTTCATTTTAAGTTTCTAAACAATTTTTTGAACTGTGTAGCAGATCACGCCCCACCGCGGGGCTGCAGCCCGGGGAGGGGTGGGCGGCGAGCTGTACCTGTGGGTTGAATGGCAAGATGCATCGTGAAATAAAGGAGGAAAGTTGGCAGAGGAGAGAGGAGGGAAGAAAGAAAGTGAGGGGAGAAAAAAGCAAGGAGGGACACAGATGACCTTCAACCGACATATCAGGTCAGGTCAGTCCAATTGGAGATGTAGTTACCGTGCCCCCTGCCCCCCACCCTGAGGCTGGGCTGTCCCGCCCTGGGCCTGTCCCCAGACCCCCACTGCGCACCCACTTTCTGCTACTCGGAGAACTGACTCTTGATGGAAACCACAGCTGCTTTTTTTAAAAAAGTTTTTTTTTAATTTATTTATTTTGAGAGAAACAGAAAGAGTGAGTGGGGAAGGGATGGAGAGCCAGGGAGAGAGAGAATTCTAAGCGGGTGCCACACCATTAGCACAGAGCCCGATGCAGGGCTCAAACTCACAAACCTGTGAGATCATAACCTGAGCCAAACCCAAGAGTCGGACGCTTAACCGACCGAGTCACCCAGGTGCCCCCAACCACAGCTTCTCAGCCGAAGCTTCCTGGAAACCGGGCCCTGGGGAGAGGGCAGCACACAGAGATGACTAGGAGAGGGTCCGGCTCTACACAGCACCTCAGACTTGGAGCTGGGGCCCAACGGCAGAATGTCGGGAAGCTGCTGGCCCAGTGCATTCGGTGGGGCTGGGGGTCCGGTAGCAGGACGCGCCTCAGAATGCATCCCCAGACTTCCACGCCTCCTCCAGAGCCAAAGCTACGAGGGAAACAGCCACAAGCTGAATGGAGTAAGGACCAGATACACGTGGATTAACAAAGCACGTTTGTATTCATTCCTTGGTCAGTTCATTGGGACTTTTATTTTCCCCATTTTACAAAGGTACAAACTGAGGCTCAGAGAGACTTGCTCAGGGTCAATCATAGAACCAGACAGGGAACATCTTGCTACAGTCATACATAGGCCACATGCTCTGAGGGTCAAAGCCCAGGTCAAACCCTCTCCCTAGCCGATGAGATGGGTGCAGAGAATTAGGTGAGCGGCCCAGGGTCCAACAGCTAGTGAGTACAGGGCTCAGGATTCACTACCAAGTCTGTGTCCCCTTGATCTATAAGGGGAGTTTCCTCCCACACAGATAGAGCGCTCTAATTAGATAACAATACAAATAATCTGTATGAAAAGTCTGTTCCGTTCTGTTCTGGTGCTAACTCCTTAGTCTGCAGAACTCCGAAAAACAAAGCATTTCACAGACACCCAATACAAGCAGTGAAAACATCTCCCATTGTCTTTTCAATGACGAGCTCCTAAGGGGAAGGTTGATGGGCCAACAAAGATTGGCTCCAAGCACAGAATCTATATGAAAGAACAAACGCTTTTTTAAAAAAGGCTTTGTAAGCAGAATACAAAATGGTTTGCGCAGGGTGATTACCACTGAGTATAAGAAGTGAATGCTGCAGACAAAGGCCAGAAGGGAAATGCGAAAATTAAATTGGTTCTATGGCAAAAGGATGGTTTGTTTTTCTTTCTTTAAAAAAATACTTAATGCTTTTCTCATATTTGCTCACTAACAAAAAGACGTTGATATCGTGCGTAGAGATTCACAATGTGAGATACAAAAGACCTTCGCACAGTGCTGTAAACCCAACAACGTGCAGCTGCCGGAGTCCCTGGGGGTATTGCTGCTAGGTTGACCACGTTTGACCTTGACCCGTCCTGGTAATGGTCACCATAGAGATAGACAGGAAGAGAGAGAGGAGGGAGTTGGCTTTCACCGGGCAGCGTGGCTGATGGCTTGTTAGTGTAACAGTTGAATGCAGACTGTTCCCCATATATCCATTGTAGGACCTCATCTCCAGGTCAGAATCAATTAAATTCTTTCAAGTTCACTGAGCACCGACTATGTGCTGAGTGCAGGGGGTACAGACGGTATAGGGTAGGGTCTCTGCCCAGAGGGAGCCCATACCCAGTTCATTTCTTGGCAGCTTTTGGAGACTGTGGAGGGTGGACGCATGTGATCTTTGTAGACCCCCTCCTCCCAGAGCCTGTCTCTCCCCTGCCCCCCATGTGGACGTCCTCCAGAGTTAGAGGCTCTCTCTCTCTCTCTCTCCATCTCTTCCATTGCGTCTAACACCCAGACCATGCCAGGCACACGGTAGACTCTCAGTATATGTTTATTGAACAAATCTCACCCTGACCTTGCAGCCAACCCCTGCTGTCTGGCCGCCTGACCTTGGCAAATCTCCTGAACCACCCCCACCCCCACCACGCATGATTCTCAATACAGCTAAGGCATGAGGCCACCAGGGGCAGGCCAGTGTCTTATTCACGTATCAAGCCTGGGACGTGAACTGTTTGGGGGCTCAACCAAGGCCTACTGAGTTGACTCAACTTGACTTGGCCTTGGAGGGGGCACATCTCCTTGGTGGGCTTCCATGAACCTGTCTCCCCTCCTCAGCCCCTTACAGATTCCACAGCAACTGCTCAAAGGGGCTGCACCATGAATCCAAATTGCCCCTGGATGGCCTCCTTTCCCCTGATCCCGTGTTTGATCTCAGAGCTTGCCTCTCTCCTGGATGAACCAGAGAGTGAAGAGGGGCCTGGCTCAGGGGCCCAAGGGGAAGCCAGCCTCCCAGGACATAATGGGTGGCAGCCAGCCATGAGGAAGCCTCTTTCAGAGGGAGACATTGATTATTTACTCTGGTCTCTCTCCCTGTCTCTTAGAAGACACACAGAAAATTTTAGAGGCAAACAACTTGAAAATTTAAAAAAAACCAGAGCCCAGAATGCACCTCCTAATTCCTCTCCAAATCTCACTAATTCTCCAGGTTTTTGTTTTGTTTTGCTACAAATGCAGAGAACGATCAGGAAATGAGGTGTTTATATTTTATTCATATCTGTGGACCATATCACCAGCTTCTAGAGAATAAAGACTGTGTGTTACTTGCTACATTCTTCGCATAGTGTCCTGAGCTGGCCGTAGTCAGCACCATAATCGGTTCTTAGTGTTTGCTGAAGGTATTGAGCATCCACAATGAACTCTGTACTGTGCTGAGTGGAAGAGTACATGGAAGGGTGGGTGGGTAGATGGACAGTTGGATGGATAGACGGATGGATGGATAAATAGAAGGGGGGTGGGTGGACAGGTGTATGGGTGGATGAATAGGTGAATGGATGATAAGTGGATGGGTGAGTGGATGGGTGGATGGATGGATGATTAGATGGATAGATGGATAGATGAATGGATGGTGGATAGATGGATGGGTGGTGGATAGATGGATGGGTGGATGGAAGGTGGGTAGACAGGTGCATGCATGGATAAATAGATGGATGGATGCTGTGTGGGTGGGTGAGTGGATGGATGGATGGGTGGGTGGATGAAAGAGTAGATGGATGGATGGATGAATGGATGGTGGGCGGATTGATGGATGGGCAGGTGGATGGATGGATAAGCAGATAGAGGGACAATGTGTGGATGGGTGAGTGTATAGGTGAATGGACAGTAAGACATTGTCAGGAAACAGTTATACAAATTGGGAAATTGGAGGAGAGTTTAATAAAGAGCTATTTCTGAAGTGGTGGGCAAGGGTTTGGGGAAGTCAGCAAGACATAGATGCCATTCCAGGGCAAAGGGAAAAGGTGATTACCAGAACCCAAAAAGAGTAGCTGGCAGTTGAGTAGGCTGTGGCTTCCAATAGAGCAAAGCAGCGAAACCAGGGAGCGGGCAAGAGGCCTTGACTTCAGCACGTGAGGTATTACAGGTTGAATTCTATCACCCAAAAGGACATATTGAAACCCTGACCCTCCTAGCACCCCAGTACCTAGTACATCCCAGTACCTTCTTTGGAAATAGAGTCACTGCAGATGGAAGTAATTAAAGTGAGGTTATACTGGAAAATAGGACAGGCCCTTGACCCGGTATGACCCTGTAAGAAAGCGGAATGCCCTGCGAAGACAAAGACACGGAGGGAGAAGATGGCCACATCCTGCCACAGGCAGAGATTGGAACGATGCATCTACAAACCAAGGACCGTCGAGTGGCAAAACAAACAAAAAACCAAAACAAAGCAAAAAAATTCAAACACCAGCTGGAGAATGACTCAGCGGCAGAGGGCAGAGCATTTTAGGGATGAGCAAGTTTAAGTATGGAAGGAGTAGCTGCCTCGGGTCACCCAGGCGGGAGGTGGCAGAGCTAGAGCTAGAAGATGGTGTCGACACGGTCTACACCCCACTGCTGCCCCTGCGTGGGACCCTGGGGCCCAGGGAAGGTGTGGGGCCCAGCGAAGGTGTGGGAGGATGGAATGCTCTCTCTGTGGCATGCCAAGGACATGCCAGGTTTGGGGTGAGGCCCTGCCCCCGGCAGCACCTGCCTGGCCTGCTAGATGTCTGGGGTCCCCATGAGGGTAATGGGCTGGGAGGGGGGCATCTCACAAAGGCCTCGCCAGTGCTGTGCCAGCCTCCAGCCCAAGCCTCAAGGGAGGAAGGAAACAGCCCTGCCAGCGGCGTCTCCCGGCACTGCTGGGCCTGGAGGGGAGGAAACCCAGTGTGTGTTTCACTTTACGGCACATCTCAAGAAGGACTAGCCACGTGTCAAGTGTTTGGTGGCCACATGTGGTTAGTGGTCAACCTATCAGACGGTGCTGGTCTACACCTCTTGCAAAACTCAAGGCTCGGAGCACCTGGGTGGCTCAGCCGGTTAAATATCCAATACTTGATTTCGGCTCAGGTCCTAATCTCACAGTTTGTGAATTTGAGCCCCGCGTCGGGCTCTGTGCTGACAGTATGGAGTCTGCTTAGGATTCTCTCTCTCTTTCTTTCTCTCTCTGCCCCTCGTCCCCCACTCAAAAATAAATAAATAAACATTTTTTAAAAAATAAAAGCTCAGAAAAGACAGGCAACCTTCTCAAAGTTACACGGCCTGGTGGAGCTGTGATATGTATTTTGTGTGTCTGACACCAGACCAGGGCATTGGCCACCACCCCGCGTGACCAGGATGCCCGAGCGCGCACGGCCACAGCCAGTTCCAAGCTTCCCACATCGGCTGGCCAGGGGAGCGCCTCACTGCCTCCCAGTTCGGGAGACGGTCCTGAGGTGGGGTGGGGGTGGAGACGAGCAAACCAGGGGGCAGAAGTTGCCTTCACGATCCTAGGCTGCTGGAAGGACTTATATCATTTCTTTTACTTTATTATTTATTTTGAGAAAGAATGTGTGTGAGAAGCAGGGAGGGAGAGAGAAAGGGAGAGAGAGAGAGGGAGATTCCCAATCAGGCTCTACACTGTCAGTGCAGAGCCTGATGTGGGGCTTGATCTCATGAACTGTGAGATTATGCCCTCCGCCTGAGCACCAGCCAATGTCTGTCCCTTACCCCTCTCTCTGCAAACCCCACCTGGGTGTGGGGCCCAGGACCTTCCAAAAAAGTCAAGAGGGCACAGCTTCTAGTCTCCCCGTATTTCCTGTCTCTGCAAACCAACAAGGCTGATGCCAACAAACGATGCTGATGGGGTGGGTGGCATCCGCGGGTAACTTTGGGAAGAGCTGGCCCCAGCCTCTCTGGTGGTGAAGTCCGTGGGAGAGTCGGGCGAGCGGTCGACGCCCTGCAGGAGGATCCCAGGCCACCTGGCAGCGCCACGGAGCGACTGACAGGCCGGCCTCAGAGGCGGCCTTCTAGCGGAGTCTGGAAGGACGCCTTGGCGCTCATGAGCACGTGGTTTGTCAAACCCAGAGTATGTCTGTTCATCAGGTGACGGCGTTCACTGATTTTTCGAAATAGAATTGCCCTACGACCCACCAAGAGCCCTACTGGGGATTTACTCAGCGGATACGGAAGTGCCGATGCAGAGGGGCACAGGCACCCCAATGTTCACAGCAGCGCTGTCAGCAACAGCCAATCATGGAAAGAGCCCAGTGTCCATCCACTGACGGATGGATAAAGAAGACGTGCTTTATATACACAATGGAATACTACAGGACAATGAAAAAGAATGAAATCTTGCCATTTGCAACAATGTGGAAGGGACTGGAGGGTATCATGCTGAGTGAAATAAGTGAGTCAGAAAAAGACAGATATGCTTTCACTCATATGTGGCATTTGAGAAACTTAACAGAAGACCATGGGGAGAGGGAAGAGGAATAAAACAGTTTCAAACAGAGAGGGGGCAAACCTCAAGAGACTCTTGAATGCAGGGAACAAACTGAGGGCTGATGGGGGAGGGGTGGGAGAAATGGGGAATGCGCACGGAGGACGGCACTTATTGGGACGAGCACTGGTTGTTGTATGTAAGCGATGAATCACGGGAATCTACCCCCAAGCCGAGAGCACACTGTATACACTGTATGTTAGTCAACCTGACCATAAATTATTTTTAAAATAAATAAATAAATAAATAAATAAACAAACAAAAATTAAATTAAGTAAGTAAAAAACAAATGAACTTCAGATGAGAGTCTGGATTTCTTTGCCCTGAATATCATTTCATAGCCCATTTCAGTTCCTAAACAGCTAAGAAGCAGTTTCAGCTCTGAGGGCCTTGCTTTACACACCAAGGCCAAGGCCCTGGGACCACACGCTGGGAAATTTGGAGATCTGGATGTTAGCCTCGGTTCTGCCATGAAGCAACTGGGAGCTCTCAGATACCACACTAACGAGTTGGCGTTCAGTTTCCTCATCTGTAAAATGGGTCTAGACTGTGTGGTGCCTCAGATGTCCCCAGCAGTTAGAGACAGAGGTAACCGAGGACTGATGGGAAGGTCAGGAAACAGCCTACATACAGAAAGAGCTCAATAAATGGTAGCGAACTGAACGAATGTGGCGTGTGACTGCCGAATCTCTCTGCAGATACGAACCCTGTCTGCCGTCTGTCCGGCTCTCCCGCCTGCCTCTGTCTTCAGCCTCATTCCTCATCCCCCTGCCCTGTTCTTCAAGCTCCCAACACCACCGCCCGCTCGTGCCTTCCCACACACACTTCGTTTTCCACACCTGACTCTCTGCCTTTGCATATGCTCTTCCCCGTCGCCTAGAATTTTCTTCCACTCTGCGCTGACTGGCCTGACTCGTATTCGTTCTTTAAAATCCAAGCGAGATGTCATTTCCTCTGGGAAGTCCTCCCCCACCTCCCCTTCCTCCACATTACGCGGAGATTTTCTTTCCCAGATGGGGCTCATCACTTCCTCGTTCTTTGGGCTACTGTGGCATCTGGGACAAACTGTCCCCCTGGGTGTCTCCTGTGGTACCGTAACAGGGCATAGCCTGTGCCCACAGACCTGGGCACTCCTCAAGGACCGGGGCTCCTTGTTTCCGTCTGTGGCCCTAGCCTGGGACAGCGTTCAGGAGAGCAGGTGCCGTTCAAAGGCCCTCCGACACCTATTTCTCTGAGGAGGCCTGAGGACATGCCAGGTACCCTCTCTGGGGAGGTCCCTTCCTTGTCCCTTAAATTCTGAGGCAGGTCCCCTAAGGGTCTATGCTTTCCATGTCCAGGAGACTCTGGTCCCCAGATGTGCCCCCAGAACGGGAGCCTGGTATTTAGTTATGTTCTCCCCGCCCCCAAACACTGCCGAGGCTGTGGGGCAGGTGGGGCCGGGTGGAGGCCGGGCCAGGAGCCCTGCAGCTGCCAGGGAGCACGGCAACTCCCCTCCAGCCTCGGTTATGCCCACTGCGTCTCTTCTTCCTCCGTGGCCTCCACCATCTGTAAGAGGAGCACAGCGCCCAGGGCACTGGGGGACCTGGGGTGTAGACACTTCCCTTCCATCCACCCCTTTCTCTGTCTCTGTAGTTCTCTCTCTCCTTGAAGCCAACATTTGTGCACAAACTGCCGCATTGTCCAGTCACTCGGCTACGCGCTTGGGACCCAGAGACAGATATCAGAGGCCCAGCCTTCAGAGAGTTCACAAGAAGGAAAGCGCAACCGCACTAGAGGGCAGGGAATGCAATGCCGAGCCCCACCTGGGCCCCAGCCTGCAGTGCGGGGGGCCATCAGTGGGGTGGCTGAGTCCTGCCAGGCTGAGGCTGAGGAGGTGGGGGCGCTCACAGACGACCCGAGGACGGGCCTGGGTCGGGGCTGCCTTGGCAGGGTCTCTTCAAGGGGTGTGTCTTCCCGAACCTTGCAAAGACACCACATGGTAAGTGGTGGTCTGGGCTCAGGGCAGTTTGGAAAAGGGTTGGGTAAGTTTGGAAGAGGAGAATGTTGGTCTTAGGGGATGACGAGATCCTCACTGGTACCAAAGGCAGCAGGACGCTGGAAGCAGAGGGAAGGGCATGGGCCCAGGCAGGGGCGTGGGCAGAGGGGAGCCTGAGTGTAGGGGGACGGCCAGCAGGGGGGGCAGCGGGAGGCAAGGGCCAGGAGTGGGGCTTGGGGCCACACCTAGAGGTGTGGAGGTATCCTGCGTATCCTGCATGTGACAGAGAGCCATCAGAGACGTTTAAAGCAGGCAGGGGTGTCACCCTCTGGTCCCTCAGATGTCTGTCTCTGATCATTTTTGCCACAGGCTGTCAGCTCTCTGCAGGCGGTGCCATCGCTTCTCATGGACACTGGTCGAGCCAGTGCGTGGGTCCTGAACCTCCGGCTACAGTTAGTGAGGATGACCCCCTGCAACGCGTGACTTCCTCTCGTAAGGGGTCATCAGCGTGGCTCCCGGGGCATGGGCTCCAAGCCCTCAGCCTAACGGTGATAGCTAAAATAGTTAGCTACTCAACATGGCTGCCAAGTTGGAGTCCTCACCCCACCTGCAGGGCTGGGGCACGCACTGCCCCTGTTGTCGCTAGAAAAGGGCTGGAGAGTCTATAGTGTCCCAGGAAGGAGCTGGAGCAACAGGGTGGCATTTGTGAGGCTTGGAAGCAGCCCCTGCTTACTCAACAGAACACTATTTTTTAAAAATTCTTTTTTACATTTATTTATTTCAAGAGACAGAGAGAGACAGAGCATGAACAGGGGAGGGTCAGAGAGAGAAGGAGACACCGAATCTGAAGCAGGCTCCAGGCTCTGAGCTAACTGTCAGCATAGAGCCTGACGCAGGGCTCAAACCCGCGAACCGTGAGATCATGAAGTTGGACGCTCAACCAACTGAGCCACCCAGGCACCTGGGGAACAGGTATTTTAGTGACAGACGCCATCATCCTGGGGTGCACACAAGTCTGGCGTTAGCCCCCAAGTGACCTGCTTGTGACCTCACAGATCCAAGGAACAGGACTATCCTCGAAGGGGTGCCTGGCTGTAAAGCATGTGACTCTTGATCTCAGGGTTGTAAGTTCGAGCCCCAGGTTGGGTGCAGAGATTACCTAAAAGTAAAATCTTAAAGGAAGAAGGAGGAGGAGG